>LT550462.1:3498-32471 GCA_900079185.1 Absidia glauca
ATCGCCGTTCTCCAATGATATACAGCCCTTTTCTAGCGCGGGAGAGTGCCACTGACATCTGATCTACCGAAAAGGGCGAGTTGATAAACAAGAGTGCAAGATCGCACTCTTTGCCTTTAAACGCATCCACACATTCCACCTTGACAGAGCCAACCAATCCAGCCGAGAATAACGTTGTGTTGGCCAACTGAGCAACGACAAGTTGAAGCAGCTCCCGATCCCCATGGTTGATGGTCAAAATCGCAATATCTGCGGCTTTGTCGTTCTGCTGGTACAAATATAGTGCCAAGTGACCAATGAACTGACAAACCTGGTTGGTTATGGTAGTGTTATCTTCGCTGTCAAAGACCATTAAGGATGTCCTGTGCTTCATCCCTTGCACGGCTTCTGAGGGATCCGGCTTTTTCATGGCAGGAATAGTGGTGGAGGAGGTGGCTTTTTGATCAAGCGCCGCTTGCCACAGGCGGAAAATATCGGGGGCCATGCGCCATTGATCGACAAGTTCATGTGCATGGCGAGAAGGCACCAAAAAGCGATTTTGGTCTTGGCTATCACCCTGCTCACCACCCAGTAGCACCAAATGCTCCACACCTGACATAGCGCCAGTCGCAGCCAAAAACCCACCCGAGACGGTGTGGGCATCATCAACAATAACTACATGCGGAGACAGCGCACGAACAAATGCTTGGTTCGCCATGGCAAACCCGGTCGTCATAGCTACCACCCGGTTGAAGGTACAAGTCGATTGCCATTGCGCAGTGCGCAAACGATGTAACGACGCCAGTAGTCGGTCTTGTTGGGCAAGTAGGTACTTGATCATCTTATCCACATGTTCACGATACGTGTCCACGACATTGGTATACATTTGGCGCCGTGCAGCCACAGGGAGCTCCCAGAGATCTGACGCATCGACAAGTGTCCAGATGTTGAAAAGCGCATACCGCACTTGATCGCCAGCTGTCTTGAGGTATGAGTCATACTCACCGAGATTCAAAACAAAGGGCCACGACCTCCCTTCAGATAATGGAGCAAGGAAGGGGCGATGAGTGTCCATCCATTGTTGCTGTTGTAAGAAATCGTCTCGCTTTGTGATCGGTTGCATCGTTGTGACCTGATTGGCGATGTTGTTCAGTAGTCGTGTATACGTTTGGACCGGCAAGGAAGTCGCATGCTCTTCGTCCTCTTCTTGTTGGATCCAAAGTTTGCCGATTGTTTTCGCGTTCGGTGTCGTAGCATCATCGTTTTGTGGGCACAGTTCAAATAATGCATTACGGTAAGACGGCGGCATCAGGTCCACAATGTACTTTGGATCTTGGTCCACCACCACACTCTGCCGATGTTCCTGTAGCACAATCAGTTTCCCGTGACACTGCTCCAATTCCCTGGATTCATGGCGATGTTGTTTCCACGCCGCACTCCCTTTACTAAGCGTTGACAATTTCATGGCCCCGCGTGCTGAGAGCAGTCTGTTCCGATCGCCAATATCACCTGCACCAGTACCGCCTTCATCATCATTGCCAAAAATCACCATGTCCTGAGCGAGAGGTGGTTGAGCCACAGACGAGAGGAGCGTGAGTAGCGTGGATGCAGACGCCGCCATAACCAGAATGGGTTGGTGAATATGCCGTTGCTTGAGAACCTGATAGGACAGTTCCAAAAGTTTACCAGCCAAGAACGTCTTACCCGTACCTGGCCCACCCCGCACCACAGCAAATCGATGCGACAGTGCATATTGAAGAGAGGCCACTTGACTTTCAGAGATCACGTACAGCAATGGGCGTCGGTCAGGAGGAAGCCGCAGATGTTTTGGTTGGAGTTGTGGCCAGCTGTTTTCACTCACCTTCGCCTTGCACCCACGATACTGGGGAGTCATGAGAGTCGAGATGTCCAAGGCAAAGTTTTGGAGGTAATCCGGGACAAAGTCAGTCGTAGAGGCATCAGGAGAGACTGAGAATAAGCAAGATATCAGATCGCGGGCAAAGTCGTTCTCGTTGAGATTAGCACATGTATGCTGAAGCCAATCCATCAATGGAAGTAGGGGCGTCGCTTGGATAGACGTGAGGATCAATGTATAGGTTCCGCCATGGTCTAGATGCTCTTTTTGATTCAATGCAATGGCAAATGGCTGAGTTCTTTCATCATCGTTGGTATCAGACGAGGCATACTGGATCGTGGTACCAACCATAATGGAATCGGGCGACGTGGACCTTTTATCATCACTTATTACAATGGCTACACAGCCAATCAGGGAGGCATGCAAAAGTCCTTGGCCGAGTTGATCATCACAGCGGTATACAGTGATGGTATCGGGGATGACAGGAGCCAGGAGCATTGGTGGACATTGACGAGCATTTCGAATGATAGCCCACTCATCATCATCTTTTGTTGGTGATGATGATGCAGCAAGTTTTGTGGCAGTTGATTTGACAAATTTCAGGTAGTCCTGATACTTTTTTAGTTGCTGTTGTAAAAACGTTTTGACTGGAGTGGTATGGGTCTCGGAGACAGGTTGGCTGTGTTGTTGCTGAACCTGTTCTTTCTCGATGATCCGCTCCTCTTTCTCCGCTGGTGATGGTAGTGATGTTGTGGGTGGTACTGTTGATGCATGATTGGATCGAGCGGGCGGGTTGGCGGCGGCAGGAGTCTCTACCAGGTTGGCGGATACCCATAGCTGTAGCTGCATCAAATGTTGGTAGATTTCTTTACAAGGGCGAGGAAGAAGCAAGTCCCGGAGTTGGTTGTAGTGTTCCTGGAGAGCATGGAGAATCGGTGGCACCGTAGCAGCGGCAAAAGTGGTGGGAAGTTCACGAGTAAAACACACCATAAAATCCAACAACAATGAAAAATCACTGGCGACAACCACGTACGATTCAATATAGCGTGTGGCGGCTTCTATGATGCTCAATTTGAAATCCTCCAGCGCCTTCGACACAGACTGTTTATCTGAAAGTCGCCTAGGCCTGAGAGGTGAGATCGTATCGCCCAAGACGATTAGAAGCGTCGAGACAAACTTTTTAAAGGTTCGATTGCTTTCGTTTGGCAGATTGGATAAAATGAGTGGTAGAGCTTTGATAAATGCTGGTAGTGATCGTTCACCGAATCCATCATGTTGTTGCTGAATTGCATCAAGAAACTGATAGACACCGTGGTTACCTTTAGGAAGATTGGCGACCAGTTTAGCAAGGACAGGCCCGGATTCCATCTTACTGTTATTTGCTACATTCAAGTTGGTGGAAGGTGTGGTCGCAGTGGTCTTAAAAGTTGTAAACCGAGGAAGAGGAGGAGGAGTAGATGTGGTATTGATAGTTGGTTGTCTGGGGGTACTTGATGGCGATGTTGAAGAAGATGATGTTGACGATGATGATGACGGTGTCTTTCGTTCATGCGAGGTGCTGGTGGTCATATGTGTCGCCTTCATGGCCTGATCTTGCCGCGGGGCAGCATTAAACGTAGCGAACTCCTCCATAGTCAACCATCCCGACTTTTTGCCCTTCTTTTGCTGCGTCTTCTCCAAGTTTAAATCGATTCCATTAGTCCAATGATTCATCGCTTCTAATTGCAGATCTTCGAAGCGTTCTGGCTTGACCGGCTTCACCCTGTTCCGATTCGATTCGGCAATGTCGTTGGTGTTATAATTGTTGTTGTGCTGGGTGGCTGACGGGTCAACGATGGACGAAGTGGATGATTCCGATCTGTGAAGTAAGAAGGCTCAATTAGGCTCCTTTGTTTCATGTTGATAAAGTAACTGTGATTTCTTTACGTGTGATAACTGTCAACCCAGGTAGTAGTCGACAGTGTATTAGAAGTCTCAGACCAGGTGTTGGTAGCTGATATTTTCGTGCGCGGCTGCGGTTGAGACCAAGAGTCAACCCTTTAAAAACAGAGGGTTCACTGAAACGTTAGAGTCCTACAAATTTACACCCTACAATTTTAGCACATACCTTTGGAGATGAGACGAGGAATTGGCTGTCCGAGAATCAAACGCTGGTATTGGTTCCTGTTGAATGTTGCTTTCAGATCTAGTTATTGGGATGGAATGGAGGGGTCAGTCACGATCATACAAACGACAAATCCTCCCCCCCCCCAAAAAAAAAAAAAAAACTTACGATTTGGAAAACTGGCGACGTCGGCTGTCAGACCAAGCTTCATTCAAAGGGGGCAGAGAAGCCAAGGCAGAAGAGGATTGTTCTATATATTCATATGGAATGCATTCATTGTTACCCAAGGTGTGGGACATAGGCCTGCGCTTCTGTTGCTGTTGGTGCGGTTGTTGTTGTTGAGGCGAAGAAGGAGAAAGAGGAGGAGGAAATTGCATGTTTTCGCTTTTGAAGGCGGGGTTGTCGCCTCTCTCTTGCCGTTGGCGATGACATTGTCTGAGTAGAGAGTGATAATCATCAAAGGTGCAGCCAAACTTGTCAAGCACTTGACGCTTTGCCATGTCGTTTGATCTTCCAGGGAAACAAAACAAAACAAAAATGAGCACATCGGGTTGGCCCTGTTTGTGATTTTGAAAATGGATGCTCATTTTTTAAAATGGCGCCCTTCACTTGAAATGCCGCTTACACCCAGAAAATTACAATGTAAAGATGACGGCTCCATTTTTGCAACTCGCCAGCAACTTGGATGATTTTTTTCTCTTTCTCTCTTTCTCTCTTTCTGTCGTATCCTATAGATATTTATGTAAATAGTTAGTCATAGAATTCATTATCGGATTGTACCAAGAGGGACTATCAATGTAAAAAGGGGTAATCCCTACTGGGATACTGAGCATAGTCTACTTTACACTCCGTCCTTATTTCGACGATTTAGGATAGCCTTATGCAGGTCCAGTGGACTTTGAATCTATCGCGTAAGCATTGGAAGGTGATGAAAAACTGTACGCTTGAAAGAAAGATTTGATGTTCAAGTGATTGAAACTCACAATGAGTGGTATCGGGAAGGTAATATACTCACAGAAAATGTCATCAACAAAATGGCCAATTCTTGTCGTGCCAGGCACTACAAGGGAAAGACATATTATCCTTTGAAAAGAGTTACAAAGGCTTTCATATATAAAAGGGCATATGGAAAGCCAAACATGTGTTAGCAATGAGGAGGGCCACTATATTGCCCTCCCCCCTCCCAGACTCTGTAGGTGACACCTGCCAGATTGGGGACCATGGCAACCGATGTCGAGGTGGCACCTGTCAGATTGGGAACCATGGCAACCGATTTCAAGATGTTACCTGTCAGATCGGGAACCACTGTAAACAATTTTAAAGGGGCTGTTCCAACATAGACTTCACTGGACCTCATTTCAAAGCCCGCTTCCGTCCCAGCGGACATGCCCGTAGAAAATGTGATACTTTTCTTATGTAGTCGCTGATTGGGACTTTGTGTAGGGTTAACAAATGCCTGATCATCTTACCCCACCTACATATGACTTCAGACATCCAATATGTGCTGATCTTTATCGAATCCACATCTAAGATTTTATTTTATTTTTAGTTATCCCAATGGATTCTATATTCCTGATCGCCTACAACAACTCTACTAGGAATGGTATGACCGGGCATAGGCCGAAAAGGACGTTTGCCATCATCTTGTGACAGTCGCTGTAAGAGGATGGTGGCACTGATGGTATCAATGATATCTTGGTTCAATGCGGCTATGCTTGGTTGAGTACCATTACTATTGGAAGGAGAAGAAGATAGTGGCGGAGTCTTCAAATCGTTCCATTGGACGGGGGTGATCCGAGGAACTGGGCATGAGCCTGTAGAGGAACTGGATGAGCATACCGATACATAGTCCTTGGCATCGTAACTATAGGATGATGTCATTGGGGCAAAGGAAGTAGGTGGGAAAGATTCTTTCTGTGAGGACGAGGGAGGCCAGGGAAAGCTTGCGGCGCCTCGGAAGGTAGGTGATGGTGTTGTATGAGGCGATTCAGTAAATAGACCCCCGGCACCATTGCGACTCGCAGTATCATCTTCGTCATAGTCAGATATGGGTGATGATGAGGAGGATTCGTCCAGTAAGGGATAGGAGGACATGTCTGTGTTTAGTAACCGGGACAGTGACATGCTGGATACGCCATCTGCCCCAGATCCTAGGTTCAGACTCCGACTATGATTGGTCGCGGCAGCGGCTACTTTGTTATTAAGATATGGGTGGTGGTGTTGTTGTTGTCGCACCTGACGCATGGTGGTATAACCACTACCTCGTCTGCTATTGGCTCCACGTGCCATGCTTGCATTCTTTGGATTTAAAAGGAGACATCCATACTCTGCATGGGAAGGATCCAGTGCTTCGTTTGAAAAGCGAGGTCCAAATATGGCTGTCAACTCCTTGCGGATGTACCAGGATGTACGACGACAAAGAATAGCAGCAAACTCGTACGGAATCCTATTTCAATGATTAGCAACTCATCCTTGGGCAATGTCTTTTCTGCTTTTAGAACATACCAAGTGCCCTGGATCTTTAGAAATCCTCCACGAATCTTTTTTACTTTTAGTTCGGGGTTTGAATCCACCATTTTTACAATGTCCGACTTGGAATTCCCGAGGGCTTTCCAGATTCCAGTAAAATGAACATAGCCTACAGTGAACATCATCATTAACAAGTTAATAAGTATTGATACATAGACAGACAACAGACACATCATCATTTCCTTTTCTTACCTGTTTCCCTGTCCCACATGATAGGTTGGTTGTTGATGATGTACTCATAAACTAAGAATCATCAAGGAAAATTTAAACTCGGACTAATCAACATGTCAAACCCGCATCTTTCAACAATTACCTGGAATGTAGCCCCGAGGATCTAACGAGGTGGAGTATTTGGCCTTTCTTACTTTTAACTTCATAGTAGGCAAAGTGGCAAAAGGTCTGAACCGGGGACAATCATTATCGATAGTAGTATTACTGGCGGTAGTGGTAGTGGTAGCAGTAGTACAGCTCTCTTTTGATTCGTATTGAGTAGGTGCTCCTTCCATGATAGCAGTAGTGATAAGAAAAAAAGTAGTAGTAAAGCAAGAAAGCAAACTTCGCTAAAGAAAAGGAAAGAGGGAAAAGCGAGAAAGAGAAATCGAGTCTTAAAAAGTGGGGTTTTTGTGGCAAGAAGGGGAAGAGGAGAAAAAGGAGCAAGTAGGGACGATAGCATCACAAAAAAAAAGTAGTGGAATCACCGAAAAATGTTTAATTTATGCTCTTTTGGAGAATGCGACACATTGCCGCCGCACGATGTCGATCTCTTCGTAGGATAGATAGACAGAAACGCCCATGGATGGATCTGAAGCTTTTTGGTTGGGCTCGAGAAAAAAAAAGGGGGAGCATTCCCGGTGTCGCCCCGAGTATAGCAAATCCTTTCAAATGTCAACCCACCACCCAAAACAGCTCAAGTAAGACATAGAGGGGAGAAGGTGCTGGTATGGTAAGAATGCAGCAAGGTTGGAAAGTCGTCTGTCCGAAGGATTTCCTGTCCTTTTCTCACTCTCAATCTCTCTTTTCTCCCCCTTTTCCCCATGCTCGCTCTAAACTGACATCGCGGTGAACTCCTTTTTCATTTTATCTCGTATGACAAGAGAAAAACATAAAAGTCAAAAAGGCAGGGTTATTGTTTTTCGCCCCTGTCTTTTGCAAACCCCTTATTTCCTCGATGGATGTGCTACCCTCCCCCGTCTTTTGTCATGTTATCTTTCGAAAAAGTAATCATTGATTTGTGCATCACTCCTGAAAAACAACAACAGATGCAGGTTCCCACAAAGAAAAAGCGGGAGGATTTCGCTCTTGTATCTCGGGATTCTTTTGCCATCGTCTTGAAAGTAAACAGATACGCAGGTCAATAAAATGAGTACGATGTGTCTTCTCTCATGAACGAAGCATTTCATGCCCTTTTCAATAAAAGGGGTGGTGGCATGACATTCGTCTAGCTCGATGGTCGGACATTCAAATACGACTTGCAACGATTTTCTTTTTTTTTCTCTTCTTCTGTGTCTCTTTCTCCTAACTAAACAAAAGGCATGGATACTTTTATATCTTCGGACATTCACCAACAACGAGCAGATCTTGGCCCAGAGTCTACCTTTCAACTTCCATCTCTTCAACAAAATGTATGTGTAGTGTTTGTTTGTTTATTTGTTTGGTGCTTCTCCTACTCACTAATCTCTTATTATTATTAGGTTGAACCACCATCAACCTATATGAATACAGAACTGCTAGCCTCTATGATGAACAAGCTAGGTATGGAAACTTTGCAAAACACATGGTCTTGAACCATACAAACTCATACCCTACTTTTTTGTTTTTTCTTGGGGGATGGTAGCCAAATCCATGGATGTGCCCCATCTCGAAAGCAGTGCAGTAGTCTATCTCGCTCTGGCAACACAACAACGACTACAAGAGTGTATCGTCACCATGATCGAAGCGTCTCGCCATCGTGTTGATTCCCAAGCCGTCGAAATCCCACCTTTGGATCCCAAAGATCAACAACCGCTTTATAAGGTCAGCAACGTCCAAGACATCCGAAAGCAACTCTTGGCCATTGAACGGGTAGAGCGGGAAGAAGAAAGGAAACGACGACAAGCCCTTGCAGAACGTGAACGCAACGCTCATTTATCTGATGGGGGTGGTCCCGGAGGTGGTGGCGGCACTGGCACTGGCTCTGGCTCTGGTGGCGGTGGTGCAGGCGGCGACGGCGACGATGGAGACGACGATACCTCGGGCAACAAGAAGAAAAAGAAGAAGAAGAAGGAAATGGGACCAGGGGCATCGGCACGAAACATGAGCGAAGATATTTACAAACAGGCGACCAACAAGACGGCATTGATGAGTGCAGGCGGCATCAGGAAAAGCTGGATGTTGGCGGGCATGGCGTCAAACGCAACATCAGGTGGCGTGGCTCCGAAAGAGACCCCATCCACGGCATCACCATCTGTCTCTGAATCATCACATCAACTTCCATCATCTACTTCTTCGTCACCGGCAGCAGCAGCAACTACTACTACTACTAATACTACTACTACTACTACTACAGCAACAACAAAGCTTCCTACATCGTCCAGCCGATTATCATTAGCCCAAGACTTTAACTCAACAACCCACTCATCACCTTCATTACCATCATCATTACCATCAACATCATCTTTCAAAAGCGAATTGGTATCAACAGAGGATACATCAGCGCGTGGTGGCCGAGGACGACCCCGAGGACGGAAATCAGAGGGATCTAAGCGTGGCCGCTCCTCCTCCTCCTCCTCCTCCTCAGTAGCATCATCAAAACGGGAACGGACACAGGACTTTTACTTGCCACCTTCCATGATTGGACGACATCACTCCCACCATTCTCATCATCAAACAAGACTCGGCGAACAACCCAGTCGGACGGTAACACTCATCGATGCTGTCCATGCCCTGGAATATGAACTAGATAGTGGCTGCGAATGTGGAAACAGAGCTTTGATAAAGTCCTACAATCAATATTTGAAATAAAGGTGGGGGGTCTTTATTATCTACTTTTTTATTGTGTATGTGTATTGTAAGTGAATGGGGGCTGTTGCGCAGTTTCAATAAATCCTGGGGGATGGAAGGGATGGCTGCTATGGTTACCGTTGTTATTAGGGACCTCATTAACATGGGGTGGGTCATTTACGGCTACTGGGGGATGATGGGGAAGGGAAGGTTGGACTGGCATGGGTGTTAAGGTGCGATGCTGCAGCGGAGGGTGGTGGTTTGGTTGCGTAGATGAAATCAGGGGCGTTGGTGCGTGGTGATATCCATCACTGTCAAGAGATAAAGTTGGTGGTACTGTTGTTGTTGTTGTTGTTGTCGTCGTCGTCGCTGTAGACGTGGCTTGCTGCGCTGACTGACGTTCAGATGACTGGATCAAAGGTTGTTGTGGCGCTATACCCAAGTTTAGATGATGATGATGATTCAGATGTGGCTGGCCCGATGAAGAGAGAAAAGGAGGTGGAGGTATAGACAATGGCGTTGTTGTGTAGGTATATGATTTAGAAGATGGGACCATTGATCTTTGGATCTGAGATGTTATCCATTGCTCGTCCACCGTTTTAGAAAGAGAAGCCGCATTGGCTTTTTCTTCTCGTTTCTTGCATCGTCGACAAACGAACGCATAGTCTTCAAAAGTCTTTAAATCAGGTTGGATTTGACCTGATCTACGCAAACAGTCGATGTGTTGCCATTCATTACACTTTTCACAAGCGATCATCGGTGTCCCATCGTCCTATCACCCATTCAAACAAAGTGAGCATTCAGTATATGCAAGATGACTCTCCAATTTCTCTCTTACTATGTTCTTTCCAAAGACACCGCATGAACAGTTAAAGGTCCAGTTCTCTTCTTCCTCATCTACTTTGGAATACTTTGGCTTGCGCCCTCGTTTCCTTTTTCCCAAAGGTGGATCTCCATTCTTTGACGCGACCTTTGCCTTCTTGTGCATTTTCTTGCCTATTTCTTCAGCGTTACCCAGTTTCAAAACAATCTTGAACTCATGAGACCGCTTTTCTTCTTCTCCTTGTTGTTGCCATGGTCCCTCGGAGAATGCCTCATTGTCGCCTTCCAGTCCTGAACCATGCCGCCGTGCCAGTCGTTGCTCACGAGCAATTCTTGTTTTCTCAGCTGCCAATGCTTCTGCCTGTGCCTTGATCTCTAATCGTCTTTCTCGCTCCACCAGCCGTTCTTCGCGTGCCTTGCTTTGACGTTCCTTCTCTAGTCGTTCTCTTTCCAGTCGTCGCTTCTCGCTTCTTGATAAAAAGGGTGCATCCATGCCTTCTTGTTGCTGTTGTTGCTCCAGAGCTTCCAAATCACGGACAAGGATTCTCGAACTGCGTTTGCGGTACGCCAGAGCTTCCTGTTTCTTGCGATTCTTTTCATGCTCCTCGATCACTGGAATCACTTTGGGCAGAACATCGTCAACCAAAATTTGATGGAACGCCTGGTTTTGAGGATGGTTGCTTTTGGCATATCTTGTGGGGAAGTGTTGCCACTCATTCACTGTCATGCACACCTAAAAGGAAAAAGAAAACGTCAAACCAGAGTGCCTTTCTATGATGATCGTGTATACCAATTTCCAAGGTGTCCATTCTTCATCGTCGTCGTCGTCGTCATCTTCTTCTTCTGCTGCTTCTTGCTGCTTTTCTTCAGTGACGGATCGAGTGCCCCGCCGTGCGTTTCGGCGGGACGGCCGCAAAGGGGTAGATTTCTTCTTTGGTTTCTTTTTTCTCGGTTTTGCTGATTCTTTGTAAAGTCGATTATCTAATGCAAGTACCACAGGAAGGGGGGGGTTAGTTTGAGTACTACAGCCCCCATATAGTTATATCTTACCATCAAACAACCAAAACTGATTGCCTTTTGCGTCATGTCCAATGGGATCTACTCTCTTCCATGCCCAACAAAAGAAAAATGCAATACATCAGAATTGTGAGGACGTGTAAAGGTACTATATGGACTGACTTACCCATTGTGTGGGGTCCTCTTCACTATCTAAATGTTCTCGCAATCGTTCTGGATCATCTAATTGCCACTTGATACAATATCTTCCGATAAGTTCCCACATTTTGCTTTCTTGTTCTTCTCGCCCTTACCTCGCATAATGCATTCAAGAGAGTAAGTCGAGTTTCCATTGGCAGATCAAAAAAGGAAGACACGGGGCCGGTGGAGTCGGGGGTTGTCGCCATGGCAACAGAGCTGTCAAGACGGAACGGATTATCCGTCTCAGGTTCCCTCCGATCCCACTCCTTAACAAAGTAGTCTTGCCAAGTCGATGCGCTTTTTTGAAAAGACCGCTGAGATGAGTATATCTGATCAGTCCTTCTCTAGCTTTACAATACCTAATGAATCGATTCCGGGTCAGAAAACGTAGCATGCGAAAGATTAGCTCCTCCAGTTGGTACCGCAAACTCGGGTCTAGCAGCATCTTTTCTAGATCCTACCCATCAAAAGAGGAAGACAGAAAATATGGGTAATTACTTGACATGGTAAGTGCTGTAATCAAAGAGTCATACGGATTTACCTCTGTAGCAAAGACGTAATCCTCATCAGTAGATACTTTGCTGGCGAGAGGGTGTAAGAACGCGGACGACAAGTGGCTTTCGGCATAATTAGGCCAAGGACGGAATGCTGCTTGGAAGGTGTGGAAGAACTGGCTGAGGGAGGCAAAGATCGGATCGCTGCGTAGTGCACTCAAAGTCATCCCGTTTTCTTGTGCCATATTGTCTCCACTCTTAAAAAAAATAACCGCAGGTCAAATTTTTGTGAGGATGAAAACTGTTTAGATTCTTGTGGACATAAACACACTTTCTTTGTTACCTATTGGTAAAACTGAGTTAAAAACAGACAGTGAAGGAGAGAAACAACAGTGGGAGTCGGCGCACAGGGTAAACTTTTTTTGTTGAGTCAAAATGAACAATTTGATTGGTTGCTCAGTCTCCTTGAAATTCTTCTCCGAAGAGTGGCTCATTAAAATCCCGACACGAATATGCGAAGATATCGAAGTTTATCATACAAAGAATCGCTTTTCACTCAAGACCTTCTCCCTGCTTCTTCATTTTTTTTTTCTTTCCATCGACATTGACACCGCACCACCAACGACTCGCCCTCTATACAATGACCTCAAATGACGGACGCAGGGAGCTCTCTTCTTCTCACCATCTTGTCCATTTTTGTCTTATCATGGCTAACATTTGTCCTTGTGACCCATAATCCCAACAACAATGAAACCTATAATTTAAAGAATGCCTCCATGAAGCAAATCATTAGTACAGCGTGGGAGCATTGTGCCTTGTTCGATAACAGGACTCTGAATTTCTTTGCAAAATGGTGTTTGGATCAAAAGCTCGATGTTACGGCTATTTTTGGAAATAGGTAACTGGGTGGTGTAGAAGTGGTTACGATTGTGTTTTTATAGTGAGCAGCAGAACTTTTGTGGTTCAAGTTCAACCTTTTGTAAAGTCAATGGATAGAAAAAGTGAAGTGAGAGAGACTTGAAAAGTCTGGGTTTGAAATTCAAAGTTACAAACTACGTTTATCCACCTACTTTTCAAATGGTGCGCATGCAAGTGTATCTCACCTAACACCGTCTGAGCCTTTTCGGTTGGTAAATTCCGCAACTTGTCTCTATATTGACGAGGGCGAGGGTTGGTTCTAACGCCTTTCAGCACAGAGTTGACTTGATCAGAGGAGGCTGCAACCATGACACTTTCGAATCATAAGGTCAAAAGCTCTTCCAAGGACGCATTGACTTTTTTGTAGGATTAAAGGAGGTGTCAGCAGGTCTTTGCATATTTTATGGGATAGACAATTTACCTTTGTGATGTGTCTTTTCACAGCGCCTTGTCCATGGATTGAGCCATCCTACTCACATAGCCCATCTTTTCTTCTCCACCAGTTCCCTGTATTTCTGGGCCAAGGGTGCGACCATCGACTTGTTGCCTTGAACACCTAAAGGTATAGAAACCAATGATTCACATGCAAAAGGTACCAATCGAAGTAAGAAACACGTATACAATATCTATCTTTGATTTTTCCATGAAGAAAGTCATTCCAAGACTGGATCTTACTGAAGGCTGACCTCTTTTGTTCGGTTATGGCAGCGAGAAGCCACAGAGGATCAACTTTTTCGTCATTGGCTTCATCGAGAATATTGTTGAGCTGTTGCGACCACGCCTGGATTTCCCGTTGCAGTTCGGTAGAGCAAGCATTCTTTGCGGATCCTGAAGTGTTCACGGTAGTTCAAGTAAAAGATAGAAAGAAAGTAAAAAATATCTTTTTGGGCTCCCTGTAGTGTTTACGAACGGATACAACATAGAAGTACTTTGACTGTACTTTGATTTTGGTGGCGTTCGATAGATATGGATTACATATTGCTCCATTTAAATTTTTTGATTATGGGCAATCAAATCTTGAATTGGAACCAATGAGTTTTACAAAATTTTCAACGCCCGCTGCTACCCAATAGTTCAAACACAGAAGACGTCTGGGAAACCCTCTAGTCCACTCATCGTATTTGCTAAGCAAAAAAAAAAAAAACAGGGAAAGAGTTCCATGTGAGCAACTGCGCCAATGAGCAAGCTACGGCTGTAGGTCCGAAAATTACCCAAATCAAGACAATTTTTAACCGGCTTCTACAAGAACCGCTCGGCTAAATTCCCGAGCTCGCTTGATGCAGCGAATGAATGCTGATCGTATAAAAGCTGATTTCCTCTTTCTCTTTCCTTTTCAGAGCACTATCTAAAATAACAACCATCATGTCTTCTCCTAAACAAATTGCAATCGTCGGCGGTGGTCCTGGTGGTCTTTCTCTAGCGCGACTCTTACAACTCGGCGACAAGACGCATCGCTATGATGTCAAGGTGTATGAACGAGACTTGAATTCAGAAGCACGAATCGAAGGTGGCAGTCTTGATTTGCATGTCGGTAGTGGGCAAGTCTTCATCGACAGAGCTGAGCTCCGGTCTGCTTACGAAGCCGTCGCTCGGGTGGATGGTGGCTATTACGCAATGTACACACAAGAGCTCGAGAGAGTCTGGCACATGGCCGTACCTCAACACCCTGAAATGGACCGTTACGATCTCCGCACTATGCTGCTGGACTCTCTGAAACCCAACACTGTGGAATGGAACCATCACCTTCTCAAGATCGACGTTGTTGGCGACAAGTATGCCCTGTGGTTCAAGCACAACCAAGAATCGCCAGTCTACTGTGATGCCTTGATCGGTGCCGACGGAGCGTTCTCCAAGATCCGGGCCCACATTGCCCCTGCTATGGCCAAACCTACTTACAGTGGCGTCACTCTCATCCAAGGCGAACTGCTCCACCCTGACACCCAGTGCCCCAAGATGCTCTCCCGTTTGCACCGTGGCAATATGTTCACCCTTGGTTCCCGGGGCCGTCACTTTGGCTTGCAGCAAAAGACCGATGGCTCCATCATTTATTACGCCTCCTTCAAGGTTCCCGAGCACTTTATGGAAGAAAAGTATGGTATCCACTCGAACGAACAGGTAGATCAAGCGGTGTTCCGATTGGCCATGTTGGACATTTTTGAAGGCTTTGATCCGGAGATCTTGGATGTGATCAAGGCGACTGATCGCTTGGTGGTGCGCAAAGCAACGGGGCTAATGTACAGATCGACCCTGGAAGACCGTTGGACTAACTTTGGGGAAAGAAAACTACCCTTGGCGACCTTAATTGGGGACGCTGCTCATGTGATTCCGTCGTTCGCTGGACAAGGGGTCAACAATGCCATGATGGATGCCGTGGAACTCGCTGAAGAACTTTTAAAGGATCAAGATTGCGCTATGGCTTTCTCCGCCTATGAACAACGTATGCTGGAAAGATGCACCAGAGCCGCTCAGATGACTGAAGTGTTCGAAGATGCTTTCCATGACGAAAAGGATAACATCGCCACAACCACCAAAATGTTTGCAAAAGTCGGCCCCGTCAAGTTGGATGATCGATGGAAGAATTTGTTAGACTAGTTTACTAGACAAATCAGTAGATAGGTAGACAGTGTAATAACCAATAAATGTATATGATTTATCAACTACACTAATCGTTTTTAGACAGACCATGTGCATTGTGGTATTCGTATGTGTTGCATGATTAGCCGAACTCTTTTCTAGAAAAAGGCGGCGTTTGAAATTAAGCTATTTGACCTGTCACTTTTGACAGTTGCCCAGGTAACTCACCTTGGACTGAGTATCTAAGAGGAAAAAGGGTACTTTGTCATTCATTTTTATAAAATATACCAATTTGTATACCAATAGATCAATACCACGTTATCTTAACTATTGCAATACGACATGCATTTCAAACCTTTGACAACGCAGCAATAAGATCGACCCCCTGTTTTATTTCATTCTACTTACTCTAGAAACACTTTTTTTCTCAGTAAATATGAAACTCTTCTACTTCGTTGAAAACATTCCACTCTGAGATTGGTGCGTTGACGTTGATAATGGTTAAAGGGTGGACGACCCATCGATTGATGCTGCGATCGCCAATCAAGTGGATGCCAAGGGGGGTATGTGTCTCGGACTCAACAAGGGGAATAAAGACCTGGTCCAGATGGTTCTTTTGATGATGATTGTAGCCGGATTTCCATTCCAGCTGACGACAGATACTTTCATGGCTAGCCCAAAAGAGCCGGGTGTCCTTGTTGATCGTCTTATGCAGGCGCCGGTGCGACGTGGCCTTGACAATTAGGTACATGCGCTCTCGATACGATTGTTGGGGAAGGTCTTGCCGGCGATGTAGGAACCGATGTCTCCTACTTTGCCTTTTTTCTTTCTCGTCGCCCTTTTCTTGTGGCTGTTGATAGGCCGGAGCAATCAGCGAGATATCTTGGATCAAAAGCCCTTCGGGGTCCAGACTGAGGATCTTGGTAATGGTGCTATCATCGTCCGCACAATAGTAACCAGAAGCAAACGACGGTAAAATCAGTACACGGCCTTTGGAGCAGCAGAACAAGATGGCAAGTTTCTCGAGGACGCTCACAAAGTCATACAGACGAAGGCACACCGAAGTAAAATTAGTGATTTTCCATTGCGACACAGTATCTTTGGACATGATATGTTTGCGGTAGTGAGTCGAGAGCGGCAGAATGGCATAGAACCGGTCTTCGTTCTTGGTGACCCGAGAGTTGAGCATCATGTTCAGGAACCCACGGTGCCTGAAATGGTCTCGGTAGATACAGTCAAAGAGTGGAATAAACCGGGGGTGCTTGGTGTAGAACCATTGTAAGTCGAATGAGAGGAACCACAATCGCATTGTCTTGGTACGCCCAATATGATATTCGCTGATCACCCACGCACGATTGCTCCATTCCATCACAAGAAAGTTGACAAACTTTATGGCTTCCTGGCAGGATTTGCTGACTCCGCCGCTGTCACCTTTGCGTCGAAAGCAGTTGCAAGTCGGAGTCTCGTATGCATGATGGCGTCGTTGCTGTTGCCGTTGCCCCTGAGTAGTAGCGCTGTCGCCATTGTCGTCAGGTGTTAATGGGGTAAGAGGGGTAAGAGGGGTAAGAGGAGTAAGCAGAGAAGAAGAGGAGTCTGAGGGTGTATGGACTGCTGCAGACGACGAAGAGGAGGACGGGGAAGGCTGAACGAGAGTCGCTACATGTGGAAAGTCATAACCCCGATGCTGATGTGAAGAAGAAGAAGAAGTCGTATGGGTAGGTCTATGTTGCTGTTGCTCTCTATAATGGGAACGGCGATGTAATTGCTTGTTTTGGCTCTGACAGGCGCCGGTAGCGTGATGATAGATATGCGGGCTGTATTTCCTTACTTTTGCCAAAGCTGCTCTGTTAATTGGGCTCTGTTTCAAGTGACCCACATGCAGATCAGGTACAGCGAGGATTAAGGTGGAATGATGATAAATTCGGTTCATTTGTCGAATCGTTTCTTTCCTCGCTTCCTCATTTTGTTGGTCGATCGAAATGGCGTCTACCCACAGGTAATCAATAATCTTTTTACCTCCGTCCGTCTCATCGTTGAAGCCATTGGCAGCCAACACCTGACCACAAAGGAGTTCGAGATCGGCGATTAGGAAGCTCGTGACGTGTGCAATGTAGTCGGGCGTCACCACTGCTTGCTCTGGAACTTCGCCCCATCTGTATGAGACCGCACAATACCTCAGACCAGGCTCGCCCATAAGCTTCTTGACGCATTCAATTTTGCGGTGCTGGATGGTCTTGCGGATGTCGATCAAGACAATATAGCAGTCGTCTATGGGCTGTCCTGGCACGGTGGGCGTGGTCTCCCCATCAAAATCGTGATCATCGTCGCTGCCGTCAGCTCCAAAGTTGCCGCTGTCATCAGAGCTGTTGGAGGAATACAAATCGCGTGGTTGACGGTGCCAAACGGGTCCCAATGAGGAAGCTGGCCGCACAAGATCCGTTGGGTTCGTCGGTGCGATCATTTTATAAAACCTTTCTCTTATCGTCATTGTTGCTATAGAAGAAGAAGAAGAAAATGTAAGAGAATGTAAGAGAATGTAGATGAAGGATGATTTTTGTGTTTGCCCATTTTTTTGCTCGTTACACTGAAAAGCCTTTTCATGTGCTACCATCGTGCTGCACAGTCATCTGGAAAATCCAAAGTAAATCCTCACTTGAAATACTGGGGAAGATGGATCTTCTGTTTGTTTGTTTGCTTGTTTGTCTGGATCAATTAGCAATGAAACAGTGTACCATTGGGCTTGCAGTAAAGTGATGGAGTTCATATCATAAAGCGGTGATGCTTCTTGTCTCTATCTTGTGGAGCAATACCAAGCACCAATCAAACTTTATAGTAGTATTCAAACCCCACCTTACTCTTACATACCCCCACACCGCAATGAAGTATGGCCTTCAGCCGTTAAAGTTTCCTAAAAAGGCAATTCAATATACGATCTGCTTTTCGATTGACAAAGCCATGAAAGAGGAAGATGTCTATCAAATAAGGTAATAAAAGCTTTCTTTCTCTTCTTAAGCAGGCAGCTATTTTTTTTTTTTTAAAAAAGGAAGACGACACTTTGTTTTGTCGAGTGGACAATCATGGAGCCTGAGGCGTGAAATAAGAGGAACGTCCCTTTTCCTAAGGTCAACTCAAAAAGTAAACACAAAAGTACACTTGACACTCTTCACATAACTAGCGAGCATCATCTTCGCCACTGACAAATCTTATCGTTCATGCAAACCCGTTCTTCAGCTTTGCATTGCTGAGGGTGGGAAGAGCCCGAGCAAAGCGTAGAGGCGAAGGGGAGAGCATACCCGCTCTTCGGCGTTGCATTGATGAGGGAATGGGAGAGAAAGAGAGAAGAGATCGATTAAAGAGTACTCGGCATGGAGTCCTTTCTTTTGAGTTAACTTCATATTCACACTCCGCACTTATCATGAGGGGGTTTCCACACCATCGTGTTTTCCCTCTCCAAACAAAGAAAACAAAAATAGTTCTCGGCATGATCACCAATGAACAATGTGCACATTGTGCTCACATGCGCATGATCAATGAACAATGTGCACAATGAGCATACATGCGACACATGCGCATGTTCTCCATTTGACATTGCGCTGGTCGAGTTGGATAAATTGCCTTGAAAAGGGGTCGTCACTCTTTATACATCCCGCAATCCTGCGCTTAGGGCATCCACAATGGCTCACCAAAATTTTTCACTCCACTAGGCCCAAGTACCAAGCAATACGCCGTAGAACGCTTTCCCGAGCGTACTTTGAAATATTTTAAGCTCTGAAATGAGTACGACTCAGTATGCCGGAGTACATTATTTTTCTGTAGTGACATGAGTATTTGAGCTCAAAGCCATGCCGCTTTTGCGACACTCGTGTTCTACATCCGCAGAAACCGAACGAACGACAAAACTTGAGCGTAGTTACTCGCATAAATCCCGATTGCTTCAGTCGCCTGAGTGGTCGTTCTTCTCGGGGTCGGGACAAGCACGAACCATTCAGCATTTTCCCCGCTTTCAACAACAACAACAGCAGCAGTAGCAACAGCGGCAACAATAGCAATCGAAAAAGCACTTTTCGGGCGTCTCACCTCTTGGAACGAGGGGATGAGTGTCCTCCCTTATGTGAAAGGGATGGGCGATGGGCATTCTGTGTGAGTTTGATGTAAAGTTGACAGGAACCCCACCAAATCTCTGATTATGTTATCAATATGATATCCGGTTTTTATCCGCAACTCCGAAGCCGTCCTTGCAGCATGCACATTTAATAAAAAAAATAGACGATAGTGGATGGGGCTAATCATAGGCATGAGGCACTTGATTGGATTTGGTGGTGGAAGGGGGAGAGGGGGGATGATGGCCAATGATATGGGTAGTATCGTCATGGGGATAATACTGATGCGACGAAACGTCAGTGGGTGTGGTGGTGGAAGGCGGCCCGGCCAAGGCAGGGACATAGTACTGGTGATTTCCACCATCATAATGCTGCTGGCCATAAACATCGTACGGCTGTTGTTGAAGATGTTGCTGTCCATAAGCATCGTACTGCTGGTGTTGAGAATACCCGGGATCGTAGTAGGTCGAATGCGGATCAAACGTCGTAGGTTGAGCGTGGGGTGGCGGTGGGGGCGATTTAATGGACGATGGAGAGGTCACTGCCATGCCCATAGCGCCGTCATTGCTGCCGTTTTTAAAATCATACACTTCGTACGCATCGTCGTCGTGGTAGATATCGCTGCTGCGTTGAATAAAGACGTACAGGACAAGGAGGAGCCACAGCGCGCCTGTCACAATCGATCCGAGCCACATACCATTGGAAAGCCCTACAAAAGAGAAAGAAAGAAAGAGAGAGAGAGAGAGAGAAACATGAGGAGTTTGGTGGGTTGAAAAGACACGGGAGTGAATCAACCTACAGCATCTTTGGTAGAGAGGAAGGTCGGTGCGGAAGGTACTGCAACTAGACTGGAACCCAATAGTATCCGGTAACGAAGGGGCGTTGCTAGGCGGTTGCCAGGGGACAGGGCCACTTTTGAGGGTACCAATCACCACTGTAGCGATCATCAAGGCCAGGTTGAGGGGACCCAGGACCCGATCGCCATGCACAGAATGAACTGTGATAGTAAGGAGCACAAGACCTAGTGATGAAAGGATCGATACACCTGGACCCACAAAATAGAGAATGTACTTTGTAATATGATAGTAGGTGTGAGCAAAATGACTGAGTAGGGGGGGAGGGAGACAGACTTACCGCATAGTTCTTGGGCCACCATTCCTTATTCCCTAGGATGACCACTTGAGCTTATCTCGGCCAACAACAAAAAAAGAGTTTGTGAGTTTTTGGATTGAGCGGCAGGGCAGGTAATGACCTTACCGATATGACATGCAAGAGTGCCCGCACTAATGATGACCAAAAGAATACGAAGTAAAGTGAGCCAAAACACACGAATGCCCATGACGAAACAAACAAAGGGAAAAAGAAGCAAAGAAATTAGAGTGGTGTAACTCAAAAAGATCTATAAAAAAACAAACAAGCCAAGGATTTTTTTTAGGTGGTGCTTTGTGTAGCTCAACGTGAACCTGTGTTTTCCATAAAGAAAACCGAATCTTGTAGAAAAGGTATTGTTTTGAGTAAAAGGTTATCGATGAAGACAATGAATCAATACACTAGTAAGCATGACATACCATTGAAAGTCACCACACAAAGCCAGCGTAAATCGAATTTTACGGTTACAGAGATCCCTGATCTGACTAGGGACTGTGCTTGTATCTTACTGTTCTTGCCCTGTACCCAGTGTATGAGTCAATAAAAGCTCACTTTTTTGACATTATCTCTTTGTGATTGGAGGTCTACCTACACAATCACTATTATCCCCTGTTGAGAGAACTAAGAAGCTGGGTAGTTGTAAAAAAAGGTACCAAACAGTTCACACTCCGCCAGTAAAAAAAAAAGGACAGATCACCCCCCACGGCCCCTTTTTTTTGGATACGCCTTTTCCTGTGAGCGAGATAGTCAACCTCACTTTAAATTTTACATGAAGGAAGATGTGCTTTTTATCTACCGAATGGTGCAAAGAAAACTAGGGTTTCATGAATAAACTGCCAACTTGTGGGGTCCGTCAGTCGCTGTTTGGAGGCTTTGTATCGGGTTAACACAACGTCTATGGTATATAGAAATCTTGTTTCTTGGTACCATTCGATAGATATGGATTACATCTTGCTCCATGTAATATTTCAAGGTAGGTTATGCATCTCAGTTTCAAGAAATAGAGCAACTTTTCTACAATAACCCAAACTCCGACGGTGTTTCAAAAACAGCACTTTCTATCTTTCACAAGCAACGTCTATCAAACATTCACCAGTCGTGGGGACGGTGACACAAAAAGACAATGTTCCCGATCCTCAAGTCCGCCGATCTCTCACTTTTTCTGTAAATGTATCCAATTTGCCAACGAGACTAAAAAAACAAGCTAAAAAAAACAAGAAATGGCTATTGCGACCCTCATGGGAGACGTCCGATTAATAAGATGTTTTTTATTCACTTGCATTTAAGAAGGTGGTACATGTAAGTTTATACTAAGTGTGTGTGTGTGTGTGTGGGTTATAAGAATAAAGATTATACTAGGAAGGGGGTGTTATTTAGAAGAGTTGGGCAACGGCAGCAACGGCAGCGGCACCGACAGCCAAGGAGCCAGCGGCCAAGGAGTTACCAGCGCTTGTGGAGGAAGAAGAGGAGTTGGCACCTGAGCCAGAGGCAGAGGCAGAAGAGCCTGAGCTACCAGAGGAAGCAGCAGCTGAAGAGCCAGAAGCAGCAGCTGAGGAAGAGGGCTTGGAAGACGAAGAGCCAGAAGAGGCAGCAGCTGAAGAGGACGAGCCAGAAGGCTTGGAGCCAGAAGCAGAGGCACTGCCAGAAGCAGAGGCACTGCCAGAGGAAGAAGAGTTGGAGCTGCCACCGGAACCAGCGGTGATGGAGAATTGACCAGTGTACGCCATGTCAGGGGAGGTGCCGAATTCAAAGGCATAGTCGCTGCCAGGAGGGGTATCGGCAGGGATGTCCCAGCTGTAGGAGCCAGAGGACGCCTTTACATTTTGAGCAATGGTGGTGACAGGTTGCAAGGCGGTGCTGGAGCCCTTGGCAAGCACAATCTGCGAAATACTGTCGACAGTAGGGTTGATCCAGGAAATCGTAGCCTTTTCACCAGCCTTGTAGGAAGCACCTTGTAAGGGGGCGGTCACCGAAATGATGGGTTTGGATTGTTGGGCAGAGACCATGGTGATCAAAGCAGCAGCGACAATGGCAGAGAGCTTCATGTTTGGTTTGGATGGAAGAGAAATGAGAGAGAGAAAGAAAGAAAAGGTGGTGGAAAAAGAGAACAAGTGGAGTGAGTGGGTGAAAGGTTTCGCTTTTATATAGGCTCGTTTTTCTGACACCCTTCTACATTCACACAGAAAGTCTCACCTTTCCTTTTATGGGTTCAGGGAACATTGTGTTTTTTTAAAAAAACAAGTCTAATCCTTCATTCCCTCTACTCTTACAGAGCCTCTACGTAATAGGATGCGAGTTTTCTCCTTCGCCTCACCTCCTTGGTGCTTTTATTAGATGAGAGATCATCGTCATTATTTGACATTTCATCTTTTACTGCTTCGTTTTGTTCTGAGCTTTTCGAAACCGGCGCACGGTATCTGGAAAAAGGGGGCGATGGCGGAGTTTGATAATACCGTTAAACACCATCATCACCCCCCCCTTCTTTGCACTCTCGCTAGGGGAGACAACCCCCTTCCTAAGAATATGATCTGTTTTGGACATGAATGGTGAGAATGATTTAGATTGGGTTTTACATGAGATAGAAACAAGAGATGATAGGGAGTATCCATCCAACCTGATCAATACCCCCCGTCCCGAGCTATTTTTAGACACACGCATGCATACCCACGATCGACGTTGTGTACAATCTTTTTCTTTTTTCTGTCTTGCTCTTACAAGAGACGACGACATTGACTTTTATAGTGCCAGGCTCTTTCGTTGCAAGGAAGTAGCGCCTAAAAGAGTAGACTTCTTTGGATACTAGTTCATTAAAAAGTCCAATCAACCTATCATAAAAAGTGCTATAGGGTACTTATTGAATCGAGATTTAGGAGCAAGTTTGATTTTGCTTATGGAATGATGTGATGATGGCACATTAGTCTAGATTTTTGTTTAATTGCTTTTTAGTTTCAAATGGTTTAAAGCGCCGCCCGGTGCTAGCCTCTTTCCTCTCCGCCCGATGGTGAGTCCTTCCTTGGATAAGTTGTTTGCGATCATGCAGCATCAAGACGTATAGGTTTATGGGAGAGGTGGTTTCAAACGAAAGGCGACATCGGAGTTTTAAAAACGTGCTCAAATAGAGAAAATAGTATGAATGTTCCATGATTCTGGAGGACGGCGACAACAATCAGGCTTTTGAGAAAAAGAAGAGGGTAGGAAACCATGATTTTTTATTTACAGTCAATGTTATGGGAAGATAAATAGCTAACTACATAGGAGGGGGTGGGGATTTAGAGGAAGGGGTGGTATGTGCCGTTGTCGTCCCTTCATCACTAGTGTTGGTCGTTTTTGGCTGCTGCTGCTGCTGTTGTTGTTGTTGTTGTTGTTGTTGCGGCTGTTGTTGTTGCTGCTGCTGTTGATGTGCACGCAGAGCTGCCTGTAAGGTGGCGGAAAGTTGGGTTTGAAGGGTCATGGGGAGTTGTGCAATGGCTTGTGGTAATAATTGGGCAATCGACGGCGGCAAAGGATGACGTACTGGGTCAAGTAAATGTTGTCGGATGGTTTGTTGTAGTTGCATTTGAAGTTGGGTCTGTTGCATAGGAGGCTGGGACGGAGGTTGCTCTTGTTTGGGAGTTGATAGCGATGATGGAGATGGAGATGGAGATGATGATGACGGTGATGAAATTGGTGCTAGGGACGGTGCTGATGGTGCTGGTGGTGCTGGTTCAGTACTGGGGATATCAGAGGTATGTGGCTGCTCGATTGTCGGTGATTTTGATACGGTTGGGCTGGCCACCTCGCTTTCGCCCTTGTTTTCTTCCTTGATACCTGGTTCCACCTTGATAGCCGGCGTCGCAGTCTCTTGTGAGCTGATATTGTTTCCATCCGTCGGTGATGATGTTGAGAATGGTTTGGTTGTAGATGTTGTCGTGGTGGTGGTGGATTCCGTTTTGATGCGTTTCAGCCGAGGTTGGTCGTCCTTTTCATCCACAGACGACACATGGCTAGACCCTTCTTCTTGTTGTTGTTGAGGAGGAGGGGAAGGAGGCGGAGGAGGAGATGTATTGTTACTAGGAGTCGGTTTCGGTGGTTGGGTTTGCGGCGGTATTGATGTTGGTTGTTGTTGTGGCGGTTGTTGAGGTGATGCTCGTTTATTGCGTTTGTAGATCCCATTGAGAAACTGTGTATCGACATTGGCATCAATGGCCCAGAATGCGCCTTTTCCTGGTTCGTCATCTTTGCGTGGGACTTTGAGGAATGCCTTGTTGAGTGATAAGTTATGCCGAATGGAGTTCTATTCACAACCAACCGAGAAGATTGTTAGACCACCTTCTTTTCGCCTGTTGCTCTGTCTAAATCTGATTTACCTGCCAACCGTTCTGTGTCATTTGGTAGTAAGGAAAGTGCGTGGTGATATATGCGTAGATACTGCTGAGGGTCATCTTCTTTTCAGGACATGAGTTGATGGCTTGAGCAATCATAGCAGCATAAGAGTACGGTGGTTTGACGTTCTTGTTGAAGTTGTAGGCCCCTTCCGTATCCGCGGACTGTCCACGTGCCGATTTTTGTGATGATCCACCTGCTCTTTTCTGTTGCTGTTGTTTCGATACCGTGATTCCTGATGACGATGGTGATGATGACGATGTTACTGTTGAAGCTGCCAATGCTGCATCCTGGCTCAAATCACCGGCGATCGTCGTTCGATTCTTCTCCAATTGCCTAGGTGTAGATATATACCCGTCATCCGACCCTGCCCCTTCAGTCGCCCGTCTGTCTCCATGGTGATGATGGTGATGGTGATGATGATGATGATGATGGTGTGAGTCGTCCAATTCCATGATACGTGGTAATAAAAACACGAACGCCACATCGCCTATTTGTATCTTGGTTCGGTTTTCCAAAGGCACCGTCGCACCACACTCCACAAACCGTTCATTGACAAACGCACCGTTCTTCCCAAAGACCATCATTTCAAACCGTTGGGTAGAGAAGTTGTAAAAGAGTCGTGCATGGTGACGAGAAACGGATTTCGTGTTGCCAAGGGGAATATCGACGGTATCTGGTGCCATGGCTTTACGCCCAAGAGTTACTTGAAGAGTGCGGATGTAATAGCAGAAATCCTCGCCCTCGAGTTTGGCATAGGCTTGGACTGGGATATTGTTGTTGTTATTGTTCGAAGTGTTCGGTTGTTGAATATTAGAGGTACTGTTACCAGGTGGTGCTGTTGTTGTTGTTGTTATTGTTGTTGTTGTTGCTGCTGCTGTGGACGTGGGAACAAAATTCTTTTTTGACTTCAAGGTTGGTTTCAATGCTGAGGATATCGCTGATTCTATTGGCGCTGGGTGGATCTCTGTATCTGATTGTAAAGTTGTTACTTTTGTGGATGGGGTTGTAGGGATACTAGATGAAGTCGCAGGACATGTTGAGTTACTACTGTCGGGAGATTCAGGTCGTCGAGGGTGATCGAACTCGGGTATAGTTTCTGGGTCCTGTTCTTCCTGTTTAATTGTGTTGGCTGCAGTGTTGACGGAGACAAGGTCAGATGATGGCATGGTACATGGAATAAAAAGATGGGAAGCAAAGAAGGGGGAAAATCCAAAAGACTTTTTTTTTCCCTCTTTCCGTCGGATAACGAAAAGCAGTCAATCCGGAAAGCGTGGTTTGACTCATGCGATGCATATCACAGGCTACAATTTTAAATCCCGTCAAGTCATTGTGTGAGTGAAGATGTCCGTTCTCAGGCTTTCGGTTTGCTTTCGAAAACTTTTTTTCCCAATGATCCTCCTCCCCCTGGATGAATGCATTAGCCTACTAAATGGATGTCACTTCCTTCCCGTCACTTTTTTCTTACCTTCGGCTTTGCTCTGGCATCCCCTTTGATACGAACTATGCATAACGACCTTGAACGATGACAGCAAGGGTGAGTCTCCTTTTCAGCATCGTGTCCATCTCTCTCTCTCACACAATGCTAACATTCACACCTTCCATCATTTACTCTTCTTGTTCTTAGCAGATTCAACAGGATGACAACGGATATAGGCTCTCTGGCAGCAGGACAGGACGGACATGTACTTAGATTAGGGATTGGACGCAAGGGATTACAAAAAAACGTGGGAGAAGCCTCGCATTTTTATTTTTTTTGGTGCACTCGCTTTTCTGTAGTAGAATCTTCAAGCCCTTGCATTGCTGAGGAGCGCTACTTCTTTGCTCTCTCCTTTGGGCCACTGGCTTGGATGCTTTGGACGCCACTGACCGGCTTTCTCTCCTTCTTCATTCCGTTGGTCATTACACTAGCCATTGTTACACTAGCTTAGTCTACTATGTAAATACCATCCCATCACTCAAGTCTATAGCTTAGACAAAAATTCATAGATCAAATAAAGTAAGCAATGTTATTGGATACCAAAACGTCTTCAAGGAGGGGAGGGGGAAGGTGGAGGACGAGAATGAAGCGAATAGTGGGCACTGGTTCTCTCAATAAAACTTCAAAATAGATGGACCCATTCTTCTTTTCTTGGACATGCATTTTCTAGTGATTGAGATAATCCACCAACATTAACATTTGACACAAATAAAGGTGTGTTTCATATCTACCGAACGATGCAATTGATGTTGGGGTTTACTTGGATGAATTGCCGACTTTGAGAGGATCCTTCAATTAGTCGATGTTTACGGATACATGCAACCTCAGAAGAGTACATTTAGGATCGTTCGATAGATATGACTTTTGTTATATTCCATGTAAAATTTGAAATACTGTTAACTATCTTAGGTCTAAAGAATAGGTCAACTCTCTACAAAAAATAATTTGGGGTTCAACGAATAATATGCCTTATCTTAAAGTTGGTTAGAGCAGGGCAAGCATTGGTCCACGAACGTTGCGCTTCCTCGCTCGTATAACCTAAATCTTCCAGGATGAGGGAGTGGAGATGGGGGAATACAGGGCCCTGGATGATACCGAGAGTGTTGACCCAGATCTCCAGTTCCTGGAGTTGGGAGTATGTTGTCAAAATATGCACCAAGGTATGAGTGTCCACACCATTGCCACAGCATAATTCAATTTTGAGTGTTTTCATGCGTGGAAAAGCTATGTTGGTGCTTGGCTGTGGTGAGAGAAAGAGAAGCTGTTCTAAAAATTCGGTGTCCCATTCATCGATACATATGATTTTCAATGTAGAAAGCCTTGTAAGCTGTTGGAGGTCGTGAATATCATCCTCCGCGGTCCAGGTGAGTGCCTCCACTGATAACAATTCCAACGGACAGTTCCGCAAGTTTCCAAGATTGCCAGAGACGTGACCGTTGAATTCGTCGTCGAGGTGCAGGGTGCGTAGTTGGCGACAATTATCCAGGTTCATCAAAAAGTTGACAGAATAACCTGCCACGGAAACTTCGCGGAGACGAGGGCACAAAAAGGGGAGATTTTCTGGGACAGCTGGTATTTGAGTTGCCATGTTATCATAGGTAAAATGGATCGTCACGATTTCTAGGAGTGGCGTGTACGTGAATAGTAAGCCGATTGCAGCATTCATATTGTGATCTTCGGGAACCATTAAAAAATCGAGTCGGCGTATATAGTTACCAAGGGGGAGCAATCGAAAATTGTTGATCCGGCTGTCATGCAAGAGGCCACGCACAATGCCATGGTAGGAAGGGTTTGTTACGTCGGTGGGAGCATGCCATAACTTGGGATTCGCAAGCTTGTAAAATGCCGTGTTGGTGAGTGTGCATTGGTATAGATCTTGAGGATTGTCAATGTAGTTCACAATGGCTGATATCGTTTCAAAAGGAAGTTGACGAGAGATCGACATTGCTTCTTGCTTGCTTAAAAAGTAGTAAAAAAGAAAAAATGTGTGTACTGCCTGGCGCACCATGTGGTTGGCAGCCCTACCGATTTGCAAACTCCGCTCCGGGCTACAAAAAGAATCAGGACTTCTATCATATCAATTATTTTCTTTTGCTTCTTCAGCACTTTTTTTTCTTTCCATCGATATTAGCACGGCACCACAAACGACTCGCCCTTTTTTTTTTTAAAAAAAAAGTCCTTGAACGACGAACGCAGGGTAAGTCTCTCCTTCTCACCGTCTCGTACGTCTTTGTCTTGCCATGGTCAACATTTGTCTTTTACATCATTGCTCCTTTTTTTCTTCGTAGATTCAACAGGATGGCAACGGACATAGGCTCTCTGGCACCAGGACTGGATGGACAGGTACTTAGATTAGGGGTTGAGCTTAAGGGTTTACAAAAAACATGGGGAAACCCTCGCATTTTTTTTTTTTTTTTTTTTTTTTTTTTTT
>LT550481.1:0-15775 GCA_900079185.1 Absidia glauca
TACACTGTCAGCTCATTTCCTGAGCGGACAGATCAACTTTTCAATTACATGTTCAGTAGTAACCTGGCAAAATAATCCCCCCGCTTAATTAAGCCGAGGAATGATCGTGTGCTCCCCAATGCCTTCAATGTCCAACATTGTGAGATCTAATGCTGGGCAGAATCGAGCCAATGACCGAGTACAACACACAGGCCAAAACTCAAGTGCCAAAGGGCATTAGTTCAGTGATAAGCCTAGGACCCCCTGACCCTACCACTATAGGAGCGGAGTTTATGCACCCCCTGAGCCTACACTGAGCCTACCCCTCATATCATCAACCTCCGACAGATCGCTCCAGAGCCCACAGATCTATCCAAACTTCAATCCAACATATCTCGCCCGGAAATGCACCTAGACCACTCATTTTACCGTCAAAACGACCGGAGGGAGCTCAGTTTTAAACTCCGCAAATCCAAACTCAGATTCGGGTTCCGCCGGCTGAGTTAGGACCGAATTTGTGATGTCTATCCTGTTTGGTTCTAGTAGATGTATGTCCAGTTGGGTAGTACAGGAGCGCAGGGTTCGAACCCTGCGCCGGTCAAGTTAATGCGGAGCTAAAAGTGTCAAGAAAAGACTTCTCATTGCTGTGAAACAAAAGCAAACTTACAGCCTGAGATCGGACATTTCAAATCCCGCCTGATCCCTTTCATGCTTGACGCTTGCCGACATGGTGTATATGGCCTATGATACGCACCGATCCTGGAGTTAGTGAAACGTACACAATTGTAGTGTCTATCTCCGTATGCCTACAAAATTTTGACTCTACCCGAACTATTTAACCATTGATGTTTCATGACTGGTCATTGACGAGCTACTGATCTGGAGTTGGGCCTCCATAATGTAAGCCATATTGTAAGTGGTCTCGTTGTCGGCAGGGGTTAGTAAAATGTGTTTGAAAGAATGATTCAAGTAGGCTTTATTGATACAATTGGACTAAGGAGCTATGTTGCATGCTATGTTTGAGCCGTGGTTTTTTTATTCGAGTTTCAAAGAGATGGGCGCAGACGATCAATGCGGGGAGTGGAGTTAGTGAGGGAAAGGTGTTTTCAGAGGTACAAAAAAAGAGAGAGTAATCCTAATGAGTTCGGGGGAGGTGAAATATAACATGTGGGGAGTATAGAGTGAGCAAGGGTATCAAGAGAGTAAAAAGCTATTGGTTCCTTCTTCCATAGACTTCAGCAGTTGTTCATGCATGATCGTTTTGCTCAAATAGTCGGGCATTTTGAGGTAGTTGGCGCATGTCATCACGGAGGGAAGGCAGTCGTCGGCCGTCAAAGGAGCATCACAGTTCTTTCGAACCACCGTAAAGGTAGACCGCATTGCTTTCCATCCTAAGAGCAAATGCTGTTTGAGTGGGGCGCCCATTGTCATCATGCATGTAACTTACCTACTATGGGGAGTCAAGGCGATCCAGTAGTAGACTGTAAACACCCACGCTGATCTTGATTATCAATTTCCGAGAGAATCGCCAGCAAGTTTTTGACAGCACCGCTATCCATTGTGAGCCCATGGTCTGCCTTGATGGTGCTTGACAATGCTATAAAAGTAAAATATTACTATCCGAGCCCCCCTTGCCTCTGAAACAGTACTTACTGGAGTAGGACCAGTCCTCTGAAGAAGATCCTTGTCCATCCTGGGTGTTGTCGCATCTGCATACTTTGCCATCGAGCAATCGGTCGGGAGTAGCCAAAGGAGGTGCTTTGAATAAAGAGATAGCGCATATCAAAGGGCAACAAAAAGGCATAGTGGTCCATCGAGTAAAACGTCGCATCTTGGCCGCCATTTTTTGTTTTACAAAGTCCGCTTGAGGAAAAAGGATGGTGATCGCCGTTGTCACCGAGTCATCGCCACCTTGCCAGGTCTGAGAGAGTGAGGCCAATTCCTTCAACAGCTTTAGTATCTTCAGGCGAATATGGTTGTTGCCCGTCAGTTGCAGAGGAGGTTTGGTTTCGCCCTGTCGTCGCGCCAGACTGTTCCGCTTCTTACTGTCGTCTACATCGTCGTCAGTCGCCAGGATACGTTTGTATGTGACAGAGTATGCTGTGGACCGAACACCAAAATTTGCTGTTGGCGTGTGTGTTGTCTCTGGGTCAGTTTGATGACCGCCTCAAGAGCCTACTTTGTGTGGTAAAAACAAAACAAATAGTGTAAGTTTTTCAAGTCAGGCCTTTCTGCTTTAATATACCGTCCATAGAGCCTACATGTTCATTATCTCTTCTATTCGTCTATGGAAAGGGGCAAAAGATAAGTCATAAAAGTGCTGTTGTTCAAAAAGCATTTATTCTGAGGGTACAATCTGCTTCATCACCCCGTTCCGCCTAATGAAGGAAGCTGTAAAGGCCCTACGCCACAATTGTTCCAGATTACCAGTCTCAAAGATCTATAACGTAATGCGGTGTAAGTAAGGTTATGCATGTTTCTTCTTTCTCCTTACCGAGGTTGATCCAGAAGTTGCAATTTCCGCTTGAAATTTCACCAAATCAAACAAGACCTGATTACAGCGTTCGTCGTCGGGAGCCACAGCGTCGTTTACCAGGTGTTGAGGAGATAGCTGACCACACCCCACCAAATCCTTATGTTCCAAACACTTGATTAGCGTAGCTTGATTAATACGTTGTAGAGCACACTGAATCCAAGCGATAATGGCTCGTTTCTGTTGTTGATCGTAATGTTGTGGAATGTAGGCAGTAAGATATGGTATCGTGACAGTGCTATCTATGTATGACTGGGTCTTGAATAGGATTCGTTTCAATTCTATAGAGAAATGTTTGGATTAGCGTCGCCAATGTTTGTGATTAGTTCGTTTGTTACCTTGTAGTTGTTGAAAGGTATCGTCCTCAAAACAGGAGGATACAATGAAGGATTCAATAATCTGGCACGAGTATTCATCTGCTTGCTGTAGGACTTGAAAGCATTGTAAGGTTGACATCTAAATTAAAGAAAGGGAAAGAGAAGTGCGGAAATGATTTCTCCCAACAGAAAGGCCCCAAGTAAAAGTTCGTGGGCGGCGGCGTTTTAAAAATCCGTAACTTTTTAGGAACCTTTTCGATTTCCAACTCCAAGTTTTTGTTGAGAGTTTCCCTCTTTTTCACAAATGGGATAGATAACCCGACTTGAATTTTCACATGGAACAAGATGCTAACCATATCTATTGCACAAATGCAAAAAATATGTATGCCAAAGCTGTATGCGGCTGTTAATTCTACACAAAGCTCCAAAATAGCGCCTGATTGGAGAGCCTTCAAAGTTGGTAACTTCCAAGAAACCCCAATACACTTGGCACCGTTCAATAGATGAGAGGTATACCTTTTTTCATGTAAAATTTGACATAGGTTTGTTTATTTCTTTTACAAGAAAACACATGTCAAAGAAAAAGTGGCACTTTTTATAGGGGGTGGTCTGTCCTTTTTTTAAAACATCGTATCCTCCAGTAACCGACAAAATGTCAAAAGTCGACACAGAGCCGAGTTTCTACGAATGGTACACTGGTTTGGACTTGGGGCACTAGGTGATTTGCAACACCTTCTCGAATTTCAAACGCCGCACCTGGCTACAAGAATTACTTTTCCTTCGATCCTGTTCTTTTTTGCTTCTTCTTTACTTCTTCGTCACTTTTATTTTTCCATCGACATTACACATCGCACTACGAACGACGACGACTACGACGATAGACGAACGAAGACGAACAAACGGTAAGACTCCCCTTCTCGGCATCCTTTTCTTCTCTTGTTTACCATGACTAACAATTGCCTTTTACATCATCCATCTTTCTTTCGACTTCAGATCCGCTACGACAATGACGACGACGATAACGATGAGGACGACGATAATGACGACTCGACCACTGCCTTATATTGCTAGTTAAGGCTGTTTTAAAAAATTCAAACGTAAAAACATGGGGAAACCCTCACAATTTTTAATTTAGTGCACTCACCGTTTCCATTGTAGATTCCCTAGCCATTGTACTCCTGAAATGCCCCATTCCTCGACCCAATCCGTTTACGCACTACACTGATACTATTGATACCGTTGACCAGCTCTCCCTTTCTTCATTTTGTAGCTCATTGCACTAGATTAGTAACTCCATCAGTCTTACTCAGTCAATAAAATCTACTTGAAACCATCTTCATGACTTTACTCTTCTGAATATGTTCCAGTCTTCTTAGGAACTCTGACATGTGCCAGTGTGCCAAGTCTCGACCGACCGCTACGCACACAACAGCATGAAAAAGGCGGGGGTGTGAAACTATGCTGAAAAATTCGAACAGTTTTTTGGTTTTCTGAACTGATAGATGCCAGGAAAACATGGTGCTTCCATAGATATAGATCAAAAGGCAAAGCTGTAAAGTTAAAACTTGAGATTCATTCATTCATACACTTGAAACAGAATGAAATCCTTATTCTACACAAAAGCCAAGCCAAGGTCGAGCAACATCACCGAATCTCTGTTCCTTCGCTCAAGTTTAGCCCTATGAATAAAGACGGTAGTCATGGAGATGGTTTCAATAAAGTTTTATTGAGTAATTGAGGCAATGTTCAAGTTATATAGAGGGGGGAGAGGCTACAATGGTATGTATAGGAATTGGAATGACTAACCTAGAGTACTGAGCTACGGAATGAAGAAAGCAAGAACGAATGAGCGGTGCTAAAAGTGTCAATGGTACTGGGTGAAGGGGAATAGGCAAACGATTAGTGATATTTGACAGTGCAATGGCTACAAAATCTATAATGGTAAGTGAGTGCACCGATTATTATTTTTTTTGCTAGGGTTTCCCCAAGCTCTTAATAATACCTTGAGCCCAATCAGTAATCTAAGTACAAGTCCGTTCGTTCCTGGTGCCAGAAAACCTATATCCGTTGTCATCCCGATCGATGCTTGTATGAAAAAATATATAATGTTGCAACAGGCAAATGTTAGTCATGGGAAGACAAAGATGGTCAAGATGGTAAGAAGGAGAGAGTTACCCTGCGTTCGTCGTTCTTTATCACTGTAAAGAGGGTGAGTCAATCATTGTATGGTGCTTATGTCGATAGAAAGAAAAAAAGTGATGAAGAAGCACAGAAGAGAGGCAAGGAAATGGATTTGGAAAAAAGTTATTCTTTGTATGCAAGCGGAGTTTGAAAGCCGGTGGGGCTTCGATTACCAGTGCGCCAAGTCCTTACCATGGTACCTGAGTTGTCAAATTAAAAGGTGCCCTGAATCAGTAAAGAGTCAAAAGAGAAATAGATAGATGAAGAGAATCAAGTAGTGGGATAGTTTATTCGATTACAGTGATAAAAAAGTACAATTAGGGTCAAATAGGAAAGTGATGAAAGGATCACTATTAGGGAGAGTAAAGATGTTATATAGCTAGTAATAATGATAGGGGTAAAGGTCTATGAGGAGTCGCCGGTTTGCGAAAGAATGGTATCGATCCTCCTCGCCTGGCTGGCATATTTAGCGTCCCCAACAATGAATCGCACCAGGTCCGTTAAGTGTTCCAATTCGCTGATGATTTCTTCGGTACAGCAGGCCACTGCAAACCAGGTCAAGTTTCGGAAATTTACAAACCGTTCCCCGTCGTTATCCATTTGCTGATTCGCCAAAAGACGAAGACGTGCTGATCGTGCTGATGGCATGTATATCGGTAAGGGTGCTTTAGTTCGGAGTGCTGATGACAGGGTGAAAAAGTGCAACAGGACAGAGGCAATCTACAGTTCAATTCATCCGGTTAGTACAAGTTTAACATTCCTTAACCCCGTTCACTCTTACCATATCACGACGGAAGATGTAGTATTCATGCTGGCAAATGTTCTTCTTGACCACCGGTGACATTTTAAACAGAGCAACACGGATGCTAGACATACGATCGAGTAAATCTTGCATCGAGTTGATCATGGCCTTGTAGAATGTTTTCGGGAAGGGACCACGCATCCGAGGTTCGTTGTCAGTGAGTTCTAGGAGGACGTTGCAGGAATTAATGGCTTCTTGAATCTTGTTTTCCATTTTCATACTACGTTTGATGTCGTCGTAAGAAGGAGGCGTGGTAGGCAAATGGTATAAAAAGGTCCCCATCAAAAAGGTGTAGTAGTTCGCCAATTCGTCAAGTACACCAGGTATAGATTTTCGGACTGCATGTCTTGCTACGAAGGGCCAGATAAACCTACAACCAAAAATGGGAATGGTCAAAGTCTAGGATCATTGTGGGACATGCCTGTGTACTTACGAGTTCAGCAGAAGGGCTACCACAATGCCAACAATCATAGTTACCACACGTTTCCTATGTGTCAAAGCCTCCAGTTAGACAGTGCTTTATCATTGTAATCTTGTTTGTTTGACTTACCAAACAGTTGCTTCGATACTTTCCCCGGCAGTAGGGTATGCGTACCTACTGAGAGCGATCGCCATGTAAGCAATCAGCACCACTGTGCCAACTTTGTTATAGGTACTGGCCAGATGTATATAATAAAAGGGGATCGCTGCATAAACCAAGGGCACATCAGTAAATTGTAGACGACTCTTCCCTTGTTCCTCTTACCTAATAAGACAGCAAAGACTGCTAGGACATACGGCGATCCTCCACCAGCCTCAAGGGCAGCCCATCCAGCTAATGCACCTACCAGAGTGCCAACGATCCGCCAACCACTTGCTTGTAGAGTCCCGCCACTATGTTGCATAAGGAGAAGAATTGTTAGTCATCACCTGTCAAAGAAAAGGGGCAGTTACTTACCTTGTTGGATTCATGATGGCAATCACTGTCATGCAAGACCACTGACCACGGACGCTTAGATACCATGCAGCTGAAGAGGGGAAGAAGGCAGGCATACAAAGCACCAAGACCGCCACAGCCATCTTCAGACTAAACTTGAATTCATACCGCTTTGTCCATTGTAATGATTTCCATAGGCCGTATCGTATACGCAAGGACATGGGAGGGGCTTCCTTTGGGGCATCGTTTTCACTGCTGTAATAATTGCCGCGTTCTTCTTCGTTCAGCTTGTCAGGGGCGAGTGTCTCGATGGTTTTCTGGCGAGTGAGTTCGGGCGCCGACGGTGCTGACACTGGAGACAATTGCTTTTGTTGGAGGGATGGGTCGCTAGCCGAGCGTCGTCGTCGTCGGGTCAAAGATCTTCCGGTCGGTATGCGTGTCAGTGAGATGATACTGCCGTTGGGTGATGATGAGGGTGGGTGGGTGGTGCTTCCTTTGCGATTCGAGTTTCTCGTTGACAATTCACGTTTGAGGGTTGCCATGGTCGAGAGTTTGTTGAGTCGGTATTCTTCTTCCATGTCAGTGGGTGTGTATACTTCGGGCATGTGTTGTACCAGAGTCCCTATAGATTCTTAATCAGCCTCCTTGTTCATGCATGATATGACCATTCACTTACCAAACGAAATTCCGCCCTTGTCTCTTGCACTTTGGTGATTGTTCCAATGGGCCCACTTCTTCCACCACTTTTGAGTCATACGGGGCATGTAGAGGTGTTTCCGGCGTTTCCCATTGACCATGCGTTTGGCTGAGCGTTGGCGCAGAGTGTCCAGTTCGGTTCCCAAGGTTTGTAGTTCATTTGCCACCTCCCGTAAGCTAAACATGAAGAAGAAGACCAAAAAGAGTTCTTCCCGCATTCCAAGATCCAAGGTTCCACCACCCAATTTGATTTGTTCTTCTTTGAATCGATACAAGTTGTCCATACATTTACGTTCAGCAGCGTCAAATTCCTTGACAGCACGGTGCATAGTTTTGGCGCAGTGACAATAGTTTTGATCAGGTCGGCATTTGTCGCTATCTTTGTCGGAGTTGTCGGCAGAAGGTGATGGCGAAGAGTTGCTGTTACTGTTGTTGGTGGTGCAGGTGACCTTTTTCTTCTTGAGCTTCAATAAATGGCGAAGGTAAGTGACCCAGGTGGTGCGGATAGATTTGTCGTCCTCATCATCAATGTCCAGTTCAACGGATATACTTGTAGAGGCGCAGGTTAAGACTTGAGTGCATTCCATGGCCAGGGTCATCAGTGGATCCCGAAGACTTTGTAAATAGATCATAAGGAGATGGCGATCGCTGTAGTTGACCCGCTTTTTACCTTTCCCCGGTGGCTGAGGAAGATGTTTGCTGCTACCGTTGTTGCTGTTGTTGTTGTTACCGTTGTTGTTGTTGTTGGAGTTGCTGTTGTTGTTGCCCATATGACTGGACATCCTCTTAGGAATACTGAGAAATGACCGTATAGAAGCAATAGACTTTTGATTTTCTTCCATGAAGTCTTCGTCAATAGAGTTTCGCCGAGAAGCAGTTCTTGATGTTGCACGAGATTGAGCACGAGATGGACCACGTGAAGATCGAGGACTAATGTTTGTTGAGTACTTTCCTCCAGATTTCGCAAAGTCGTTCGTCGCACGAAGAGCCGCACGGAGCAAATCAGCATCCAATGGTGAGAGGGTTTGCCGACTGGACATAGCTGGTCGTTGTTGCTGTTGCTGAGAAGGGGTTGTTTCACGATGATCGTTCCGCCCCTGATTTCCATCCTCGGTATCGCTATCTTTCCCATCACTACAAGATACACCATCGGCATCGTCGTTGTCATTGTCATTGTCGCTGTCATCGCTGTCGCTGCCTTCATCGTCACTGAATTCCCGTTCCAACGCTTCCAAAGCACCTTCAAACAGTTCACGTTCGCTTTTGAGACAGCCACCCATGATTCCAATATGTTTAGTCAATCGATCCAAGGTCTTGCGGATACTACCCATTTCTTGTGGTCGGACAAAAGCATAGGACATTTCGTATTTGGCTTCGCGGTAAGCAGACTTGACTTTGGTGATCCCGAGACGCATACTGGCAGCAGCTTCATTCACCTCGTCCTCCGGGACCATTTCCGATTGGGGGTCCAAAAAGAATTGTTGTGTAATCATCTGGAGCATGTTTTGGCTGGCCTTAATGGTCTCTTGCAGAGCTCGACCTATCCAACAAAAATAGAGTACAATCAGTAAGGTTAGGATAGGATATGCTAGGATAGGCTAGACTAGGCTAGGTGATAGACTAAACCTAATGAGTTTTGTTGTTTCTTTACCTAGACCATCCACAGCAGTTTCAGGCCAGACAACAAGATTCACCAATAAAGAGATAGCACCACCAATCAAGAGAGGAATACCAAACGAGAGCGGCAGTTTCCAATCCATTTGAGTTTCAAACACGCCACGGGTCATAGAGAAGATTTGCACGGTCATAAATTGCAGGGAGAAGAAGTAGAATTTTGGAAGGACTTGACGTAGCATTTGCGCCAAAAAGACACCTACGAAGAGAAACAAGCCAGGGATGACTTTGCCCACGGGATCTTGAATATGAGTTTCCAGATGATCATGATTGTAACTTGTAGCAGCAGATAGAGCAGCAAAAGCCCACAAGACAGCCAGAATCAGACCCAAGACAGTAGTGACAGTAGCATCGATTTGGGCGCCCATACTACATAGGAATGTTGTTATTCACTAGATCTATATTCCACGGTATCTTACCTCCGTCCAGGGTGATTGAATACACTTCCAGCAGATGTGAGAAAAGCAGCAGAGCCAATGGCAACAGTAAGTGGGTGGATCAAGCTGAAGAGAGTAGTCAAAAAGTAGGCGAGGGCGCATTTCAACACACGACGGACAACACGGCTTGGGAATTTCTTGTGGAGGTAGTCGAGTAGTCGTTCTTTCTTGGAGACGGAGGAAGGTGGTTGTTCTTCAGGTACTTTGAGGAAATGCGGATCTTGATTGTCTGGTTGGAAGTGCTGATACAGATTATCCCGAAAAGTAACATGGCCTTTACTTTGTCCTTGTTGTTGATTAGTAGCGACAGGTGTAGATGTTGGTAAGGAATTAGGTTGATGCGTTGGTGAAGCTTGTGGTTGCGATTGCGGTACTTCTAGTGTTGGCTGTTGAGGGGGTTCTTCGAATAGTTGAAGCAGTGGTATAGGTGGTTGGTTGTCATCGCTGGTTATTGACAGATCGAAGAACCTTCCATTCAAGAGACCAAGTAGAGTAACAAGAGAAAACAATTAGTTAGACAGCGCCTATGGGCCTTCCTTTAACCGTTCAGCGGGTCCCTTACCCATTTCGTTCCTCCAATGGTTGATCTTTCATACGGGTTCCTCTTTTCAAAGTTTTGATAAAAGATTAAAAGAAGAAAGGAGTTTAGTGTGTCAAAAATAAAACAGCGCCAGATGGTCTGAAACAAACTCCGCCCGCTCACAGAAAACGAGGTATTTCACACTCCGTCATACCACAAAGAAAGCTTTCTACTCACGTACCTTGTCTGCTAGTTCATATACTCTATCCCAAGTCTATGTGCCCCGCATTGCTCAAAAAATCAATTTTATCTTGGTAAAGGTGTTGGTGCCTACAATAGAGAAAAGTCGGTAGTCGGAGGTTGAAAAGAGCCACCACAAATTTACGTGCATGAAAGGGTTTACTGACAGGCATTGTAATTGGTAACGAAGGAAAAGGGATATAGATAAGAGATTGGGTACATAAGCATACATGAAACAGCCTATCATATACATGGGTTAGTTGATTGAATGATTGATGGGCAGCCTTGTATGTGTAATTTCCCTGAACTGTATTTGAATGAAATTTAAGGGGGAAAAACTTCCTCTTTCAGGGGAAAGAAAAATGGTCCGAGTGATGATGATTGACATCTATTACTGTTTACATTGGTAAAAACAAGAATGCATGTTGTTACTGTTTGATGTAACCTTCATTTTTACACTGAAATGGCCATATTTACCTGACGATCACAAAAAAAAGAGTTCAAAAACGGGGATTTTTCTCACTTTCCTCTTTCTCTCTCTTTCTCTCTTTCATTCCTCCCTCACCCACTGATCTGAAAGATGTTGACGACAAGTAATACAAACAATCATGATGATCGTATGACAGATCGAGACTATCAGCAACAATCATTCTACTATCAACCCGCATCCGTCACTTCGTCCACCTCGTCCTGTGCCAACGTACCTTCATACAACCTATTCAACTCACTACCACTATTTGGCATACAAAAGATCGCTCCAGAATGGGAACCCATTCCTCAAAGCAACAGAGATGATCTCAGTTTTCCCACCAATCAAGGATTGATCGCAGATCTTGGCTCTTCGAGCACACAATCCCCAAAAGAGGATATTTGGGATGATTTCTATGGCAAGCACAGGGTAAGAAACAGGGGGTAATAGGTAAAGATGATGTTTATGTTTATCTTTTGCTTAAATCTATTAATAGGATACAACTGATATGATATCAAATGATCATATCATGTTTCAATTGAAGGATGCCTTGGATACAATCCAAGTCTTACATCAAAAGTTGAATTTAATGACAGATGACTTGCAACATGTAAGTGCATGGATGACATTGGCGGAGCTGGAATCTGATCCCCTCGACTTTTTTTGCCTTGTAGAAACAACAAACGATCCACGCTTTGAAAGCCGCACTATCCTTGAAGGAAATGGAGCTCCAAAAGCAATCCGTTGTCATATCTACCATGAATCAAGTCTACACGTCAGATCCCTTCCCTTTATCTGTTAATGACAATGCGGCGGAATTTGAAAAGCACCACCCAAAATTGTAAGTTTGTATTCAAACTCCGATTGTCACCATCCCTTCTTTTTTCCTCACTCGTTTTTTCTTTCTTTCCCTCTCTTTCTTCTCTACTCAGCCCAGATCATGATGTGAAACCCATTAGCACTCAATCTTCAGAAGCTAAACGTAATGACTCCTTGACCTTGTGGAAACGCTGGAATGAAGTAAGTCTTTTTTTGTGATAGACTTGTTTCGACATTCCACTAACGCAGTTTGTAGAAGGACAAAAAAGTAGATCACAAACCACGAACCGAAAAGACTGTTACATCCAGTACCGATTGGCATGTAAGTCCACTCCCTCATACCTTCTTTTACAGTTTGAATCTCATTCTCCTACTTTTGTTGAGTAGGCTTGGGTCAGCCGGATCCTCAGAACAACAGATCAACAAGCGTCTATCCACCTGCAACAAAAGCTGAAGACATGCTCTATGGAACAAAAGCAAGAAATCTTCCAGGCGGTGTATCACGAAGCCTATGGCCTGATGACGAACCGATTTGGTAACTTTTTGGTGCAACGTATCTTTGAAGTGGGCACTCCTGAACAAATCCGCTTACTTGCCCAAACCATGAAAGGCTATGTGTTGACCCTGACATGTGAACCCTTTGGCTGCCATGTGGTACAAAAGGTAACAACCAAGACAAAGGGGATGTCAACATAACTTTTTTATTCACATCACCTCTCCCTCTTTTCTTACAAAGGCCCTGGATTATGTAGACGAAGAGACAAAGGCATCTATGGTGACTGAACTCTTTGAATGTGTACCTGAAACAATCATACACAGATCGGCATGTCATGTTTGGCAAAAGATCTTTGAAATCCGTTGGGTGAACCATCCCGTGCCTGTGATGGCACATGTGTATCAAGCGCTCAAAGGTCGATGGGCTCAAGTGGCTTTGGACGAAACCGGCAGTTTGGTGATTCAAAACATTTTTGAAAACTTGCCCGAAGACGATAAGGTAAAAGATTGATTAGATTGATTAGATTGTCTTTGTATTCACCTTACCTTCCTATAGCGACCTGTATTGAATGAAATCCTCGAGAACCTTTTTTCCATTGCTCGTGGGCAGTGGGGAAATTGGGTGATACAACACATCCTTGAGCAGGCGGAAAACAGCAAAGATCGTGAAATGGCTTTTGACATGGTTTTGCATCGTGGTATCGAGCTCAGTATGGACCAGTTTGCTTCCAAGGTGGTTGAAAAAGCCCTCAGCATTGGTGGTGCCGCTTACATGTCAAAATTCATCCGCCATATCTCCACCGAAAGCCGATCCCATCGTCCTCGAATCGCTCTCATTGATATCGCCTCCGACCAATATGGAAACTACGTCGTCCAATGGATTATCAACAATGCGTCTGAACCCCACAAAGTAAACGTGTGCAAGCTCATCAAAAGGCATATGGTCTCTCTCCGTGGCTCAAAGTATGGTCAACGTGTTGCCTTTTTGGTGGAAAAGGCGCTGAAGCACCATGAAATCACCACATACCCGTCCTCTTAAATCATTCCCCTCCTCTTACATTAGCGTTTACTTCTCTATATCAACATCTGTCTTTTAGCATTTCGCATGTATCATTCTATCTACATCCATTTAGCTACTGGTTTTTTTATGCTACATGTACAATCAATAAATTTCACGGCGTCTGACTAAGTGGTGAAGGACTTGCCGCATTGGGTAATTTGCACACTCTAAATTTAAAACCCCGATTTTGCTACAAGAGCTTTTTTTCTGCTCGTCCTTTATTTTGCTCCTTCTTCCCCTCGTCATTACTTTTTTACCGCATTGTCATTCTTTTTTACTCCACGACGACAAACGAACGAACGAACGAGCTAACGAGCTAACGAACGAACGAACGGTAAGTCTCCCCTTCTCACGTCATGTTCATCTTTTGCTTACCATTACCAACTTTTTGCCTTTTGCATCGCTCCTCTTTCTTTTGACACTAGATTCGCTACGACGATGACGACGACGATAAAGACGACGACGATGCTAATGGCGACTCCACCACTGCTTCATGTCGCCTAAAAAGGCCCTTTTAAAATTTTTAAATGTAAAAAACATGGGGAAACCCTCGCAATTTTTTTTTTTAGGTGCACTCCCATTCCATTGTAGAATCTCGTAGTCGAAGTTACTAATAAAAGTGTCCCAACCTTGCCCATACCATCTTGTTGCTATCACTGATACTTTTACACAGCTCGGCCGGCTTTGTCCATCTCCCTTTGCTTGGTTTTTACAGCAGTTTAGTCATTCCCATTACAATTAGAAGCCATTTACACATGAGCCTAACTATAGTCTGTCCCATATCCCTCTAATTCTATCTATCAATAAAGCCTCTTGTCATGTACAAGTCATTAGATTCATTCCAACCAGTAAACCAAGGATGTTTCAAAAGCTGTCAATGATGAGCTACTCATCTTTAGTTTGGTCTCTATAATGTGCATGGTCTCGTTATGGATATGTATTTAAAAAAGTCTTCAGAAGAATGATTCAAGTAGGTTTTATCAATGCGATATGACTAAGGGACTATTGTGTAGACTATGTTTGAGACAGTGGTAAAGCTAATGTGTAGTGGCAACCAAGTTACTGTAATGGGAATGACTAAACTGGTGTGAAGGCAAGCAAATGGAGATGGGCAAGGACGACCCAGCTGTGTAAAAGTATCAGCGATAGTAGCGGAAGGGTATGGTATACTTTTATTGGTAACAACGACTATGAGATTTCTACAATGGAACTGCACCTAAAAATAATTGTGAGACTTCCCCATGTTTTCGCAATCCCTTGTTCCCGATCCCTGATACAAGTCCATGTCCATCCAGCCCTGGTGCTAGAGAGCCTATATCCGTTGTCAACCCATCGATCTGCAAAGAAAAAGAAGAGCAATGATGCAAACGGTAAACGTTAGCAGTGTAAGAGAAGATAGACAAGACGGTGAGGAGAAGAGTTACCGTGCGTTCATCGTCCAAGGTGGTATTATACAATGCAAGCCAGAGGTGGTAACATGGAAAAGCTGATGGAAAGAAAAAAGTGATAGGGAAGCAAAGAAGAAGCACAGTAAAGGATTTGGGGGGGGGATATGATGTTTTAATTTTTCAAACGCCGACATTTGTAAAAAGCACGGACCATCCCTCATGGAAAAGTGCCCCTTTTCTTGGGCATGGAATTTCTTGTAAACTGTATGAACAACTCTATTTCAAACTTTACACAGAGCGATATGTGCTGCCTACCTATTGAATGATACCAAAAATGTTGTGTTCTCTTTGATCAATTGCCGATTTGGGTGGGCACTCAAATCAGTCGCTATTTTGGGTCTTTATGCGGTGTTTATGGGCGTATACACCATGGCAGCCCTTTTGTTTTTGGTTGTCATTCGATGGATATGAGTCGCATATTGTTGCATGTGAAATTTGAAGATAGGTTATATATTCCAATTTTGAGAACGAGGCAACTCTTTACCAAAAAAAAAAAAAAGTGGATCCAAAACCGATGAGTTTTCAAAAGGTACAAATTTTTTCAAATGCCAGCACCCACACCCCAGCCTCTAGCATTCACTCGGGCTCGTCCTACCCACGCCCTAAACAATAGCACCACTGTTTTCCGTCCAGCTTTTAGGGGTTAGAGTTAGATAGACAAAGACAAGAGGATAGTTAAGGGGTATGATAACATATAGAGATGTTTATTACGCTTCTTTTACAGTTGCACTAACACTACTAGATAAAAACTAAATAGGGGGGGGGGGGAGAATACAGTACTAACAAGGGCGAGCTAATCCGTCGACAACATTATGGGTTCGCCATCCGCACCTAAAGCCTGAGGGGTGTCATTGTTGATGTTGAGAGAATCCTTGCGTGGTTGCAACTGTTGTTGATCCTGCTGCTGATGTGTTGATACTGGGCGGTTTCGTTTTTCAAACTCTGCATGTAAAAAGTCCCGTACAGGCTTGCCACTTCGCATTCGGAGTACCCGTAAGATGGCTTCGCTGCTAGGGAGATCCGTGGCCACCGTCTTGCGCTGTGACCTCTGTTTCTTGGCAATGGTATGCTTGGAATGGTACACCGTCTTGCTTCGATCCGTTTTCCGTCCACCCCGCATCTTCATGGCCACCTGGTTCTTGAGCACCGAGTTGTATTCCTCCATTAGCTTTTCCGTGTCCATGTTGTA
>LT550481.1:18321-35921 GCA_900079185.1 Absidia glauca
ACCAGGATTCCACCTTGAATAGCGCAGCCTTGTTTCTACATAGAAAGCCGTATAAGTATCCCTGCACCATCCATCCTTATACACAAGGCACTTACTTGGGTCCATGTTGATCGTACAAGCGTTTCAAGCTTAGTACCTTGTGGTATAGTTCAAAGGTGACTTCGATAGGAGAAGACTTGCAATCAGGCATATAGGACCAGTTTTCGATTTCCAGGGCAAAGTAAGGCATCTGACGAGCCATAATGATTCCAGGTACATTGATGATGCTATAAAAAGAAGCATCGTGTTAGTTAAGATCACCATTACAAAGTTTTCAGCCCGATGTCTTACTCTTTAAGCGGTGTTTTAAACTTTTTGTTGGTAAGAGATACATATTCCTTGATCAGCTTGTCGGCAAGATTCAGTAGATTTGTCAAATCGTCTTCTTCTGGATTATTTGTTTCCCCGCCGAGCAATCGCCATCTTTCCACTGCAGCACCCTGTGATTAACGTGATAATTAGTTTGTGTTGTTGTGTGAGGCGCCCATTCTTACCTCCACGACTTCTTCAAGATTGTGTAGTTGTTGTATTGGATTGGCATGATCTTCCAAGTAGGCTGGGTTTTCGTATATCTTGTCTAGCATGGCAATAAGGTCGCTGATCCATTGAGGGCTTTGAATAAAAAAGATTATGTCAGCAAAAGCAGTAATGGATGATGAGAGTAACCCACTTACCTGATCTTCCAATAGACAGACAGGGCATCGGCCAATTCATGCAACAGTGTTTGATTGAGGCCTTCAAAGACACGGATCAGACTTTCACGCTAAATAAAAAGATGCATCAAGTAGTTAGTTCAGTCCTCCTCCCAAGGTAAGATTTTTTCCTGTCTTTTAGACTTACATCATTGATAGCCCAGGTACTAACGTCGTACTCCTTGATGACCCTGTCCAAAGCGCGAGTGGCATCATTTACATCATCGTGGTTCAGCTGTTCGTAATCAAATCGAGTCTTGACCAATTCCAAGTACAGCACGGCACGGTAAGGAGCAGAGAGGCGCCAGGTCTTCCAACATTCACGCAGAATTTCGTCCGACTGTTGTGAGAGTACGCTTGATTTCGCCCTTTCAGCATCGGCATTGGTGCTTGTATCCATTTCAATACACAGATCCATCAGTAGTCGATAGTAAGATCGGGGATCGTTTGGAATATAGGTGAATGCACTTTCTGGTCGCTATTTGTATATAAAAGTGGTGGGCATATGAGTTACCCATTATCGCTTTTCGTATTCCCCCCAATTGCTTACATTTTCACCATCCGTGCTTGATACAGAAGATCGATTCCCAGAGAGGAGATTTGACTTGCCGACATCCGTTTCGCTGCCTGCACCCAGTGATAAGTTTGGGTTCATCAACATGAGAGATTTCATCAGTTCCGTCAGTTGCTTCAGTTCACGTTTCTGCCAGTTGTCGTACACTTGTTGCGAAGCGTAATCTTCCCGCCGGCCAGGGAAAGGTTGGTTGGTATGGACATTGTTGATACACTTTTTCAAATCCAGTAAAAGAGCCTATACAACACAAACAAGTATGAGTGTTCCAGTAAAGTCAAGTTTTGTGTGTGTGTGTGTTTTCTTTACCGATTCCGTGCATAGAGGTTCCAATTCACGTAGTTTCTTGCGATGTTCCAGATCATCCATATCAAAGATCAGCTTGACAGTTTGGACCATGGGATACTTCTCCAAAGCTTCGAATGAATCGGCGGTAGTCTTTTCATTGTTGCGTTGATCGGCGGTGTTGCGTTTAGAGGGCCCCAAAAAGCCATTCAGCTTGTCCATCAGTTCAGGGGTTGCGAGAGCAGGAGCATCTTCTTCGACGGTGACAATAACCAGTTCAGCAAAACAGGCCATGTAAGAGTTGAGGTCGCCATACCAGACAGCAGGATTGGGATTGTCTCGTTTGAGTTCGACTTCACTTGTTTTCAAAAAGATGATGACCAGATCGTTCACCGTCCCCGTAGGCTTGTAGCGATGTTGTTGGAGCACCTTTTGGAACTGGCGAATGACGGTGAGGAATCGTTTGTCGAGGTATTCAGGCTTGACGGTATTTTCACCAGACGAGATGTCCTCCAGGCGTCGAATCAGGCCACGCACGATTTCCTTGGTGAGCTTGTCGGGTTTGTTGCCACTGCCGCCATCGGTGATGCTGCCAAACATGTCCCCCATGCCCCCCATGCCAAGATGTACTGAAGTATGTCGTTCTGGTTTTTCCTTTTTCGTTGCCAAGTCCTTGTCGGTGGGTTGAAGCTGTTCATGGAAGGCCCGGATTGCGCAGCGTAGGGCGTATTCGTACACGGCCTTCTTGTTGATAGTGCGACCAGTACGTCGGCCACCAGCACCGCCCCTTCGTAAAGTCGAGCCCTTCTTCACTTCCATAATTCCAAAAAGACGGGGATGTAGAGATTAAAAAAAAGAAGACGGGGGATGAATGAAAGTAAAAGAGAAGCAACAAAACGAAAAAGGACTCGCACAGAAATATTAATAGTCGGGGTTTGAAATCCAAAGAGCCTATATTTGGGTGCCCTCATCACCTTTTAAGCTTTACGATAGGCATGCCCAACCCATTCTATGTATACGACTGCTACTATGAGGAATACTTATCAAAAGTCATAAAGGAGTCAAAGTTCTCCCACAAACAAAAAAAGTAAAGGACCCTTTCCCGTCATGTATCAGAGAAGCCCCCTGGGTCGGTATCCCCGGTACAGACTGATAGGATTGCCATTTTCGCTCGTGACACAGGCTAGGTAAAGAATGTCATACCCTTATCCCTTCACTATTTGCTATTCATCCTCTTTCTTGGTGGGAAAAAGAAAAAGACATCTACAAGCTTTCCACCTGTCACTTTATTAGAGACAACAACAACAACAACAAAAAGATCAAAAGTATGCGATTGCAACAGTATCATAGGTATACAAAGGGCTAAGGTTGTGGGCTTACTTTATCGTTTGGTCACAAAAATAAAAAGGGGGAGGGGGGATATGAATAGAAACAAGATATACTATAACTAGGCTACATGTAAAGTGGTTGAGGGTGATTGTCGTTGAATGTTATCGGTTTGCTTCTTCTTGTAGTTGCTGTTCACCCATTTGCTGATCCGTGTTAACAGTTGCTGATGTTGCTGTTCCAGTGAAGTTGATGTAGTAATAGTAGGGCGCTTGTCGTTGGGATAGAGTGCATGAGATCGGACTTGCTGGTTTCGAGGTGATGAGGGTTTCGAGTTCCCGGGCTTGGCAAAAGGAATGACAGGTGCAGGAGAAGCAGTAACAGTGTTTTCCTCTTCTTCCACATTAAGCTCTGACATGTCGCTGATCAATAAATTCATAATGTCGTTGTTAATTGGAGGTTTGTCGACTGTTGCTGTTGTTGTGTGTTTAGGTGTATCGATCTTTGATGTCTTGGTAGTGTTGGCTTTCTCCGTCGCTGTGGATGTTGAGCTGGCGAATACGTTGACCATTGTCGCCAAGTTCTTCTTGTCTTCATGGGTGTCATTCTTCTTCTTGCTCGGGACAAAAGAGTCTTGTTGTTCTTTGTCGGTTTCGCCACAGCTAGGATTGTTGTCGGCCTTCCGAGATGATTGATTGCCGCTTTGGAATGCCATGGTAGATTGGATTTCAGGGACAAAGTAAGGGGAAGAAGAAATATCAGGTGCGACTTGATAGGAGTAATGCCTTAATCCAGTGATGCCAGATGACCCTTGGTAATGTTGTTGCTGATGTGGTGGTATATAATGTTGCTGTTGTTGAAGTTGCTGAAGCTGTTGTTGTTCTTGGTGGTATTGCTGTTGGTACAAGTGCATGTTCATCCCCATATCATTGGAGCCGCCATATAAATGAGAGGGAGAGATGGTTTCGTACTCCATATGTGTCGGTACAGGTAATGAGACAGAGTTGGTGGCATTCTGAACAGGATGAGATCGGACATACTGGCTACTTTCTGAGGAAGGGTACAGGATGGAAGAATCAGGGGAGGGTGTGTTGAATGACTGTAACATTATATCAGTATAGTTGCTGTTGTTGTTGTTGTTGTGATACATTTGTTGATGCTGGGGTTGATGCTGGTGCTGTTGCTGGTGCTGGTGCTGTTCGTATAGTGGTTGTTGATAATGCGTTGATTGACTGTCAGCTTGGATGTTGTTAGATAGGTCCAGAAGCCACTTGTTAATATCAGACAGCTGTTCATCATTTGATATGCCAATGTCCATGTTATCGAATCCTAGACCAGAGTCCATCATGCTTTGAAGTAAGGTCAAGCGATCAGCAACATCTAATGGTAGGTTGATAGAATGTTACTATTACATTTCACTACACTCCACATACTAATCGTTGTTTGATGTATACCTGCATTGTATTCTGGTTTCATACTGGTATCCAACAAGTCTGTGATGATTTGTTCAGGTGTGTTGAAGCCATCCATTTGATTGAAACCACACTGTTGTACTTGTCTGTGGGCAATCGGGCTAAAGTGATCTTCATGGTCGGTATACGGAGAGATACTAGATCGTGCTGCCCAGCTATCATGAGTAAAGTCTATATAACAGTAAGATGACGATGATATATAAAGCACATGTGTTCTTACCATCAGAGTGTGTGCTTTGTGGAGGTGATATAGGCACTTGACGAGGAGTGGTGGCATTCATCGGTGATAACACTTGTTCGTTTTGGAGAATCCTCGGTGGTGTAAGTGGATGCTTCATCGTCGTTGTAGGGCGAGTTGCCAGGTTGGTATCGTCTTCTTCCATATGTATTCTTTCATGTTTCTTCAGGTCCTGAGGTCGCTTAAAAGACTTATCGCACGACTATATGTATATAAAGGTAGACAAAGGCCGAGTGAGTGGAGATCCTCTGCTATAGAATGGGACATTTTAGTATACTTACATGACAGTGGTGTGGCTTTAAAGGAATATGCACCCGAAGATGACTTGTAATGTGGTCCCGTTTAACCACAGTAACGTCGCAGTTTTCCCAACAGCAAGTCAGGCAAAGGTTACCCATGGATTTGCGTCCAACATGGTCGTTCGTCAAATGGTTGTATAGCTGTTCAGGATCGGTGTATTGGTTGGAGCATTGTTTCCAGTGGCAAGTGAAGAGCTTGTGGGCGGTTTCCATTTATATAGAAAAAGTGAATGGGAAGAGAAAGAAGAAGGAAACAACGAAACAAGCTGCGCAAAAAAGTATTTATAAAGTGCGATGATGAAAACCCCGCATTCTGATTGGTTTATCCGACCACGAAGGGGCGGAGTTTGTATTCTGCAAGTTTGAGCGTGAAAATATTTCAAATGCCGACGGCGGCAAAGATATTTTTTTTTCCCAACCACATCAAGCCACTTTTTCCCTTCCTAGCATTTTTTTCCCTTTCTCTTTCAGTTCTTTGACATTTAACTACCTGTACCATGGCCATGTCACTGCAACAACAACTGAAGAAGATCGGCACCGCTGATCTCAAAGGGGTTACGGAGGCATCAAGAAAACACAGACCCTCCTTCCTCTTCACCTCCAAAGAAGCTGCTGATCAAGATCTGGAAACAATCTTCTCTCTCGCTCATAATGGCTTTCTGGAGCTTGTCAACTTGGATCCTGTCTTTGCTCCTTATGAAAACACTCTTTTCTCGGAAAAGAGCAAGTCCATTAACCGGGTGTTGCTGGTAAGTGCGCTGTTGCTACATTAACCTCGAAGAAAAAGACGGCCCTCTAACATTATTGTACTTTACAATAGTCTTCCAAAGAAAACACCAAGCTGAACGATAGTATCTCTGGCTTCCTTCGACAATTGTCTCCCTTCTTTTTGTTGAATCCTTCTGGCAAAGTACTGGAATGGCTTATTCGTCGGTTCGATATTCAAAAACACAACATTGAAGCGATCTTGGCCTGCATCTTCCCATATCACGAAACGAAGGCCTTTGTAAAGCTGGTCTCTCTGTTGGAGATCCCGTAAGTACACTGCCTTGCTTCTCTTCTCTTGATATGCTCAGTGGACTGAACTCTTTTTTTATCATACTACTAGTGACAGCTCCCCTTGGGAATTCTTGAAGGTGATTCGGACCAGCAACGTCCATCTCGAGCGCGATACTCTTGTCGGCAAGTTTACGAAAAGCCGGTATGTGTTGGACTTTATCTGCAAAATGGTGACGACGTCTCCCGTGCACTTCTCTTCGCTCTATACTTTCTATGCCGCCACCATGATCGACTACATCAAATCATCTCGCCTTGTCACCGACAATATGGCCGTGGCAATGACAAAGTATCTGTTGGACGGCATTGCCGCTGTCAAGGTGCCTGAATTGCAATTGGCTACTTTTATGATTCTCTCCCAACTCTCCTCAAAGACCACCTTCAACACCCAAGCAATCTCCGCTATCACCACAACCATGATCGAGAACTGCAACGACGATCTCTCCAAGCATTGTCTACTCACTATCATTCACTTGGCCCAATCTCAAGCGAACTTTACTTTGGCGGACGATGCTTGCAAGCTCTTGATGGACGGGCCCACCTTCGACACTCACTTCTCCGACATTTCTTCCTCTTATGCGACCGATCGATTCATGGCGTTTATGATTCCCCACTTCATCGCTGCTGGTCACAAAACCGCCGTCTTGGAGAACGCTTTGGTACGTGGTGATGTCTCTCGGGAAAACGTACGCTTGATTTGTGAAAACACCATTACCGGCTACTTGAACATTTGCTCCGACAAGAAGAAATCTGCTGCCTATATCGAACAAATCAAGCCCTTGTTGTCTATGATCTCTCAACGCTACATGGAAGAGTTGGATATCGTCTTGGAAACCAAGTTGGAAGCGTCAAAGGCCGATAAACATCTCGCCAAGGCTCTCTATGATCTCTCCTCAAGCGCCTTCCAAGGAACTCGCCATCAACTCATTCAAGAAGCAAACACCACTCTATATCTCTGTCTCAACAACCCCTCGCCTAGCATCCGCCTTTTAGGTGTCAAAAAGTTGGTGGATGTGCTAAAATCTGGTGATAGTGCTATGTTACAGGTAAACCGGAAATACACTAAAGAAAGAGAATTGAATGACTGGATCTCTAACTCATTTCCCTTTTGCTTTTTATTTGAAAAAAGTCTACCGATGTGACGGAATCTGCCTTTACAAGCTGCTTGGAAGAATACGGCGATCTCCTGAATTACGCTGTTGCCGATGTGCCTGACATTCTTTTAAACCACGTCCCTGCTAGCACCATTCTCTCCTGCCTGCACGCTGTTTTGAATGTCCATGGTGCCTATTCTCACAAACAAGCTGTGGTGGTGATGGACTTTATGTTAACCAAGTTTGTGGCCCGTCATCCTACCGAACAAATTAATGTTGCCCGCATGTTTGCCTGCTTTGTTTTGGGTGCTTCTACTGCCAATCTATCTGCATTATCGAAAAAGATCTCCAAGACCAAGCTGGACAAGAACAACAGATTGGGTGCTATGGTGGCCTCCTTCTCCACTGCAATGAAGAAACCCGAGCCTGCGCATGAATTCGTCAAGCATCAAGCCCACAATCTCGGTGATTTGGACTTTTGGTTGGCTATGGTCAAGAGCACTACTCAAGTGGAAAGAATCGTCTCTCTGTTGGTGGCTGGCTCTGTGGTGTCCATCACTAAAGGGGCGGCTCAAATCGAAATGGCGTCGAGTCTCTTCACTACTCTCATGGGCGTTTACGACAACGATAAGGACATTCTCTACAAGACCAGCCTTCCTAACGACTTTGCCCAAGCTGATGATCTGTGCTCCTTACCTGTCTTTAAGCAACTTAAGAACTTGGAAAGTATGACGGCCGAATTGGAAACAAATCTCGTGCAATTGGTGCTTCTTACAATGACAAAGACCCTCGGCACTGTCGACGATTCCATGGACTGGTACAGCGACGTTAACAACACTGGCCGCGATCTCCTTACTGGCTTATTCAACCTCTTCGTCGGTGGCCCTGCCCTGGGATGCTTTGAAAACATGCTGACGGTTTTGATCTCCGCTCACTTGAAGGATAACTTGCTCTCCTTTTTGGTCTACCAATGGACAAACAATGGTAAGCAACGCTAGTGAAATGGGCTCGTTTTCTCTTGAATCAATCCCACTCACACACATTCATCCCATCATATAGACAACTCCACTCTGGTTAGAGCACGATCCCTCCAAATTGGCGCCACCTACATTCGATATTATGCCACTCAACATGGTATCAACGATTTCCAACACCTCGTCCCCTCGTTACTTCCTTCTTTAACAAACAGCGAACAACTCATCCGGACCACCTCTCTTGCATGCTTGACAAGTATTCAGGCGGCTTACCAATCTACTGGTCTTCCCTCAACACCTGCCTTCTACAACGGATTGGCGGCTACTAAAAAGTCTGCCTCGACACCGGCCAAGCCTGCGAAACCTGTTACTTGCAAATCATCAATGGTGTATGGTGCTTCCGTCTCTATTGCAAACGGTCGTGCCCCTGAAACTGCTCACTTTGTCGATCATCTACTCCACTACCGCCTCGAAATCGATCAGGATGCCGCCTATGTGAAGAAGACTGTCAAGGACTATCTGGACTTGTGCCTACTCTCTAAGAACAAACAAATCAAAGATATCAATGGCCGCATCTTGGATCTGCTTCTCAGCCATATCTCTCAAGCACCTGGCGCTCATCTTCAAATCGCCATTTTGGAATTCCTGGATGATGTCGACTCTGCACGCAAATTGGAAAAGTTGATCGGTCTGCTGGAAGAAACCTTGGATACCAAGCGCACCGATACCAACACCGTTTTGATCACACTACTGATTCGCTGCTTTACACCAAGCTCAGGGGCCAAGTTGAATGGGAAGAAACTGCAAGTCTTCCTTCGATTGTTATCCAACCAAGATTCTCTGCATGGTGAAGACGATGAAGGATGGCAAGTCTCTACTCGCCGCAACACGCTCCAACAAATCACCGCCGACTTTTTCTCCAGCATGGCCGCCGACGCTCAGGAAAAGGTCCTCACCCTCATCATCAATATTGCCACCAATGAACAACATCACGATGTGCGCCTGGCCAAGAATGTATTGATGACCATCGCTATCCCTGCCAACATGATCGAAACCTATCTGATGGATATCGCCAAGTCTCTCGTTGCTCCCGAAAAGGAATTGGAATCCAACAAGCGGGCTCGAACTTCCAGGTACGACTTTTATTCATCCATTCATGCATGGATTAGACTAGTGACTTTTTTTTTTTACTAACCTTGTCTTATACAAATTCTCTTTTGTAGAAGCGCACCTGAAAACACGACGGACCTTTATGAATTGGTCACTGTCCTCGAACTTGTGGAATCTAAATCAACGACCGACGATATTCTCCTCATTAAGCCTCTGTTTGAAATGCTGACCGCTCTCGTGAACGCCGATCTCCGCAATTCTCCTGTCTCTCTCGAATACATCAACCAACTCATCATGTCTGCCCTGACCCGCATCATCCAATCTGCCGAAGACGATCAAAAGGCTGTGGACGAATCGATTCTCCGTGTGGACATGGTCGTACAATGCATCCGAATCACCGGCAACCCTCAAACGCACAACCAATCTCTCCTGTTGATGGCCACCATTGCGTCCATGTATCCCGACAGCGTCTTGCGCAACATCATGCCCGTGTTTACCTTCATGGGTGCCAACGTCCTTCGCCAAGATGATAACTACAGCTTCCAAGTCATCCAACAAACGCTTGAAAAGGTGATTCCTCCTCTTGTCGCCTCTCGTCGTTTGGCCAGTGACAACAATGCGGTGGCGCTGGCGATCCAGGTGAAGCCCATCATCAAGGTGTTTATCGATGCGCTGTTCCATATCCCCATGCACAGACGTTTGCGCCTATTCTCGGTGCTTATCCAAACCCTCGGTCAAGATGAATTCCTTGCCACGGTGGTGTCCTTGCTTTTGGAAAAGTTTACGGAAAAGCTTGCCAAGGGATCTCGTGTGGAAGCCGACTCTTTGATGGAATTCAGTCTTGTCGTCAGCCAGCAATTCAGCGCCCAGACACAAATGAAATCAATTCTCGCCCTTTTGAATGGTCTTCTGCAACTGCCCAACGAAAAGTACGAGGATGATTCAGCAATGCAGGTGGACAGTCTCTTCAATATCAACGAACACTCCGCCAAGCAGCTCCGACAGTACAAGCTCGTGACCATCAACCTTGTCGACCAAATCCTCGACTCGAAGAACTTTTTAAACAAGGTGATGCAAGTCTCCCAATCCTTGGATGTTATTGAAGACCAAATGCAGCCCTTCTTTTTGGAAGCCGTCGAGCTCATTCTCAAGGTGGTCACCTACTTTACCGAATTCAAGGATCAATACTCGGTCTCCCAAGACGCCCATCCTACTGTCACCAAATTCTGGCGTGCGATCCTCAAGGTGGTGTATGAAGTCCTGAACAAATTGAACGCTTTGCTCCCTCTCCATGACTTTATCAATGTTGTTACTCATTTGGTCAAGCATCCTCAAGTCCTCATCCGTCGCAAGGCTATGTCGATCTTCAACGATAAGATGACGAGCTTTAATCATGCTCCTGAAGATGTGGAACTCTCCTTGGTTGGTATGGTGAAGACCTTCACGACGGCCATTCAAGACGAAAGCAAGAGCGCCAATGACGAAGACACTGCCATCAACAAGCAGGCCGCTCTCCTCTGTATCGGGTCCCTCGCCAATCTTCTCGGTCACATCCATGCGTCCGCCTTTGTCGATGCCATGCCCATCATTGTTGGCCCTGAATGTTTACAAAGCGCTGATACTCAACTCCAAGTTTCAAGTCTCGTGTGCCTCTCGGTGATCTGGTAATGCTTTGCATGAATTTAAAAACTTTTTCATCCTCCGCTCACTTTTTTCATTTTATAGCCAACAAGTCGGACCCCGCGCTGTACCTCACTTGCCCAAGTTTATGCCTGTGCTTCTGGATATGCTGCTGGCAACCGTCAATGCCAAGAACCCCAACACCATCCTTCAATTGGGTGTGATCTCTGCTTTGGAAACCATCATCACCGTACTCCCTCACTTCTTGAGCCCTTACTTGCCCAAGCTACTGGATGGTCTTTTGAACAAATCTATCTACGACCACGATGGAACTGATGATCAACGCTCCTTGTCTCAATCCAAGGTGGAAAACGTCTTGTCTGAAATGGCAACCAATGTACCTCCTCGTGTGCTGTTGACTCCTGTGTTTGGTCACTTTGATAAGGCTGTTGCAAACGGAACAAAGGTAAAATGCTTATCTGATGATGTGAGTGTGTGTATGTGTATTAACACTTCAACTTTCTTTTGCTATATAGTCGACATTGGCTCTCTACTCTTTAGTTGGCCAGACCATCCAATCGATGTCCCGCGATGTGATCACCACTCATTACAAGCAAATCTTCAAGTTCTTCTTGTTGGCGTTTGATATGCGACGAACTCACCATGACATGGAAGACGATGACCTCAATGCACTGGAAGGCTCGATCATCAACTCATTCTTAGATTTGGTGATGAAGCTTAACGAAACTCTATTCAAGCCTCTCTTCCTCAAGGTTGTGGACTGGGCGACTGTCGAACGTGCCGACGATGCGGACCGATCTCTCTTCCTGTACAAGCTATTGGATGCCTTGCTAGAAAAACTCAAGTCCATCTTTACCCCTTACATTGGCTACGTTGTGGATGACATGATCATGAAGTTGAACGCTTACCAAAACGGCACCCCCGACACATTGTGGAACTACCTCTTCAAGACCCTTCAAAAGTCTTTCTTGTATGATAACGACAACTTGTGGAATGGTGAACGGTTCGACAAGATCGTCAACCCTGTGCTGGATCAACTTTTGGTGACTGAAGCGGGTGATGCTGATAGCTATCTGGATCGTATGACAACGTACCTGGTGCCTTGTGTTGGTCAAATGGCGGTGACGGTATCCAATGATACTCTATGGAAACCCCTGAACCACAAGGTCCTGATGAAGACAAGAGAAGACGATCCTGAAATCCGTTTGGCCGCTCTCCGCGTGATCGAAGAATTCTACAGTCGTCTCGGTGATGAATGGCTCCTCTTCTTGGCTGAAAGCATCTCGTTCCTTGCTGAACTCATGGAAGGTAAGAAAGTCACTAGAACATATAGCTATCTTTAGAAAAGGTCAGATGAACTCAACCCTCCATTCTTCTTTATAGACGACGATGTCCGGGTTGAAAAGCTGGTCCAACAAGTCAATGCACAAATCGAAACTCATCTGGGTGAAAGCTTGGACAAGTTCTTTAGTTAGATGATTCCCCTCCCCTCCTTCATGTCTCTTCACATTCTCATATCATACACTTAGACTTCAATAAAAGCATTTTAATCATCTCTTATCAACATGGGTTTACTTTTGCGAGTCAATGCAGGTAGAGCGAGGTTTGAAATGCTGGGACACAGCTCTGCGGGATAAAGTTTGGTACCTGAAAAAGAAAAAAGAACCTAATTGGTTTGGAAGAGACTAAAATGTATCGGCCCTTCCTTTAGATCGATGGTACGATTATATTACTAGCTCTCTAAAGTGATGATATCATTAAAGCATGAGGTCGGCTACTCCTCCTCCCCCATTAGGATATTGCATTATACCCACTCATGGGATGATTTCTCGTTTGCTCATGCTCAATCTCATGTTATCAGGCTGCAAAGTAGTCCCTTAAAGGATCATGATCTTATGTAATCTTTTTAACAAGTTATGTGATTCATGTGTAAGGAAGGAAAAGTGGCTGAGCTGGGAATTATTTTTCTAACTCCGCATCCCCCCCCTTTGATAATGCCGGCCAAAAGTCCATCAGTCTCGTGATTGGCGGGGAAAGGCAAAATAGTTCCTTTTCCCTTTTTCTTTCTTCCTTCTTTCTTTCCTCTCTTCAATCATTACTTAACTCTTATTGTACATTTTACCCACGCACCCTCGATACGACTTGCATGCTTCATGTATATTCCCATTGCAACGACTCCTGTATAGATCCCATGTTATTATCCATGCCACCACCATCACCACCAACACCAACGTCCTCCTTATCAACTTCTAAAACTCAGACGATATCCAGCTCAACCAGCCCCAACACACCATCATCTTGCTCTTCTTCTTCAACAGATAAACCCGTTCCCACCAACAACAATGCTACTATTCGACACTCCATCGTATCTCAATACTCATCCACTACCGCCAGTGGGTCTTCTCGACGGAACAGTTTTGGAAGCAGTGATGGTGCTGATCTTGAAGACGAACCAGTCTCACAGCAAGAGCAACAACAACACCCAGGAGGAGAAGATACGCACGATTTGAACGATAACGAAGCCGAAGATATCAACAACCGTCCAACAACCCCGCACAGTTACCGTCGCCATCACCGCCATCAGCGCCGCCGCCCTTGGTCAGCCGAGTCTGGTGGTTCCTTGGAACACGTGCCTTCACGTAAGCTTTTTCTTTCATTTATTTTTGGAAAACGGTGATTGGATTTGTCTATGATCGGGGATGAAAAAAGCAATGGGATCTTTTTTAACCTTTTCTTTTTCCTTTCCCCCCAACCCCTTAGCTTCTTCTCCAACAACATCAGCATCGATCGGCTGCTCATACTCCTCCTTACAGCCTTCCTCTCGATTCCTTCTATCGGGTGCGACTAGTGCAGAAACCTTTCGACAGCAAGAACTCTTACGCTTCTACCCGACAACCTCCTCTTCGACCACCACAACCAACGTCACCGCCACGCCACCTCAATCAGCACTACCAAGCACAACCAATCCACCAACACCACCATCTCGACGGATAAAGGCTCTTTCGGATTCTTTTGTCACCATGCCATCTCTAGCTTTCTCAACACAACCCATGTATCCTCAGCATACAGTGTACGACGGCACCTTGTCGTCTTCCAGTACCTCGACCACAGCCACCACCACCACCTCCACAAGCAGTAATTCGGCGCATCATCAGCAGCGGCAAAAAGTATTGGACCCTTGGTGCATGTCGCTAAAAATGGCCCAAGATTCAGCCGTATGCTCAAACTGGTTGCACAAGTACGAATCCCCAACATTTGCATTTGCTCGGTCCTGGAAACGTCGGTATATTGTGCTGACTGATCATATTGTCTATGTCTTTAAAACCAACGCCAAATCAACCGCCCCCGCTCGTGCTCACTTTTTACTGACCGACGACACCTTGATATTTGTCACCGAGGACTTTAACAACAAAAAGCACCAACAGCAGCAACAGAGCTGTGTCATTGAAATCCGGAAACCTTTGTGTAAGTGGTATCTACGGTGTGAATCCATTGACCAGATGAAGACTTGGTTGGAGGCTATGAAAAAGGTGGTGGCTTGCTTGAAACTGGGCTACACTGGGACTCTGACCGCTTCTCTCTTGGACTCCTTGATTTTGACCGACGATGCCCGGCTATTGAAAACGAAGAAGACCGATGCGCTGTTTCATCATCAAGAGCAACAACACTTTTTACACCAACAACAGCGATCCAGACTATCACAGCAGTTTAGCGAAGCTCAACCCAGCCAATACCGAACAAAGCGCAGTAGCACCCCTGCCATTCCGTTATCGACCGTACCATCGACGAAGAAACGCCAATCCCTAGCACAGATACCACACTGGGAAAAGATGCTGCCACCTCAACTGCCTCCTCCTAGGTCATTACCACCGCCCCCGCCTATGTCTTTTACACCACGGCCCTCTTCTTCCTTGTCATCCTCCCTTCCCGCCTCACTCCCGTCACCACGACCGCAAGGTGCCATGCATCGTCCTTCCTCGGCTATCTACCCAAGTCTAGGTGACGGCATGCCCTCGTCCAACCTCCCCACTGTCTCTGAAACACGGATGGATCCCATCGACCCCATCATGATCCCTTCTCATTCTTTGCACCATCACTCCTCATAGCTTTGTATATCTGTTTTTACCCCCTCTTTTTGTAGTATATGTTATCTCTCTCTCTGTGTGTGTGTGTCTCCCTTTGTACTTGCCTCTTTGTCCCTTACATAGCTTTTTTTTCTCTCTTCTCTCTCTGTATTCGTAGTTCTCCTTTATCTAATAAAACCATTTGATATCTTTACCCATCTCTTGATCAAAACGATTGTGATATCATATGAAAAATGAAAAAAAAGTTCATTCATGCCGATGGATAAATTCTTGACCCGGCGTTTGTCGCACCAGCCAAACATTCAAACCCCGCTTGGCTCCAAGGTCTTACTTTTTCTGTAAATCTTTAACTGTACTTCTTCTTTGCTTCTTCGTCATTTTTTTTTTCATTCCATCGAAATTGACACCACACCACGAACGACTCTCCCTCTATACAACGACGAACGCAGGGTAACTACCTCCTTTTCAGCACCCTGCCCACCTCTCTCTTACAGTGCTAACATGAACATCTTCCATCATTTCTCTTCTTTTTATAGATCATCGAATGGGATGGCAACGGATATAGGCTCTTCGGAAGCAGGACTGGATGGACATGTGGCTGGACTAGGGATTGGACACAAGGGAGTACAAAAATCATGGGGAAACCCTCGCAACGTATTCTTTAGTTGCACTCACCTTTCCATTGTAGATTCTCTGACCACTGCCGCTGCTCAAGAGCACTCTTCCTTAGCTCAATCCCTTTGGACACTACCACTGACACTTTTGGCGCCGCTGACCAGCTCTCCCCCCTTCTTTATTCCGTAGCTCGTTAACACTAGATTAGTCATTCCCTGGCAAGGTCTTGATTTAGCCTGACCCTAATCTCATCCCGGCAATAAAAAAAGCACACTTGAAACCATCTCCATGGCTTTTTAACTCTTTTGATGTACAGTAATCCAGTCTTCAGACGGTGCGCCAAGTCTTGACCGATTGCTTGAACAAAAAAAAAGAAGCGGGCGGCCATTGAACACATTGGACTTTTTAGAAACTTTGCGATTTCTCGTTGTAAATTATGCGACGAGTTGCTCTTGTTTGCAAAACAAAGAGGATGATCCCCCTTCAAATTCCACATGGAACACGACGGAATACAGATCTGTCAAAAGATACTAGATTGGAAGTATGCCGGTGGTGTATGCTTCGTTGAACACTACACAAAGCCAGCCTCTGCGAGAAGTTGTTCCCGGTGATCGGCGAATGGCATGACCGACTGGTGGCGAAAGAACTCAGTCCTGGCGATCCTATTCAACCTACCGTCGCTGAAAATGCATTTTTACAGGCGATCATGATGTTCAGGAAGACTTTTATACATGACTCGATGCTCATGATGGATTTCCACCCCTGCTATCTCATTTGGCAACATTCAATCTTCTCTGATCCAGTCTATTTGTCATTCAAAAGGTAAGTCCACATCATAGCATGAGAATGTAGTAGCATGCTCGCTCTGATATGTTAGAGATATGCTGCAAATTGAAGCTCGGGAACACGATCCTGCCCACACACTCCTCCAGCAATGTGTGCCTATGCACTGTAGATTTCAAACCCCGGTTGGCCATAAGATTATTTTTTTGCCCGCCGTATTATTTTGCTCCTTCTTCCCTTCGTCATTACTTTTTTGCCTCCATTGTCATTCTCTTTACTCCACGACGTCGAACGAACGAGCAAACGAACGAACGAACGGTAACTCTCCTCTTCTCACGTCATGTTCATCTTTTGCTTACCATTACTAACTTTTTGCCTTTGGCATCGTTCCTCTTTCTTTTGACACTAGATCGGCTACGACGATGACGACGGCAATAGGGACGACGACGATGTTAATGACGACTCCACCACTGCTTCATGTCGCCCAAAAAGGCTCTTTTTAAAATTTTCAAATGTAAAAAACATGGGGAAACCCTCGCAATTTTTTTTTAGGTGCACTCCCATTCCATTGTAGAATCTCGTAGTCCAAGTTACTAATAAAAGTATATCAATTCTTTGCCCATACCCTTCCGCTACTATCACTGATACTTTTATACAGCTTGACCGTTTTTGTCCACCTCCATTTGCTTACTTTCACAGCAGTTTAGTCATTCCCACTACAATAGCTTGTTGCCAGTAGACATTAGCTTAACTACGACCCCAAACATAGCATATTTACCATAGTCCTTAGCTCTATCCCGTCAATAAAACCCACTTGAATTATCCTACGAAAGACGTTTCTCAAATCCATAACCATGACAATACCATGTACATTATGAAAACCAAACTACAGATGAGTAGCTCATCATTGCAACTCCTAAAACACCATTGGTTTACTAGTTGTAATGAATCTAAAGACAAATACATGATCGAAAGGTCTATCTTCGCATACATACAAAGTTTTATTGGTACAATAGGGATAATGGGCTATGGTACAGACTATGATTGAGGCCGGTGTTAAGCTACTGTGTAAATGACGACGGGTTGTAATGAGAATGACTAAGCTACTGTAAAAATCAAGCAAATGGAGGAGGACAAAGACGGCCAAGCTGTGTAAAAGTATCAAAGATAGTAGCGGAAGGGTATGGGCAAAAAATTGGTACACTTTTATTGGCAACTTGGACTACGAGATTCTACAATGGAATGGGAGTGCACCTAAAAAAAAATTGCGAGGGTTTCCCCATGTTTTTTACATTTGAAAATTTTAAAAAGAGCCTTTTT
>LT550481.1:42564-54784 GCA_900079185.1 Absidia glauca
TGCCCCTAGCAAATCCCTTGAGTTCTGATCGGCCCCCAAGGCTATGCACAAATAAATAAGCCTTTTCCTGCATGATCTGAATGATCTTCCGATCATCAATTTCCACGAACAGGGTTTAACCATGCGCAGACGCACATGAGACCCAACCTTAATACCAAAGATCTACCATCCTTTATACTGTACACGTCTTTTAATTATAATGCAAAGCTTCACTTTTAGTGTCTAAAGTCTATATAATACAGCTAAAGAGATCTATACGATTCATTTGACTAGTTGCACGATAGGCCACCAAGGATGATACTTGAAAGCCAAGACCGCTTTTGCATCAGGATGGTCACCTTGTTTCAAGAGTTGCTGGATAACGATGCTGTTGGCAACGCAAGTTTTCACCATGGAGAGTAGCGCCTAATCAGAAAATAGAATGCGGGGTAAGTATGAGAAATTCAGGGGTGGGATCGGGTCTTTATACATACCTTTTGGGAAGAGTCATGGCTGAGCTCCGTTCGGGACGTCGTCATGGGTTCCCGGATCAAGCCTTCTAAAACCTTCTTCGCCGCCGAGAAATCTTCAGCCGCCGCATTCAACAGAGTGTTGCTTGTGAGATGATCCGTTGCCGAGTCTTGTAAAAAGCGATCGTAGCCTTGGAAGGGGGGTGAGGTGAGGGTGATGAATGGCTTGAGGCGGTGGTTGAATCGTGTTTCAGGATCGTCGAATCGTAGTTGCTGTAGCTTCCATTGCCCTGTCTTCTTCGCAGCCAGTAGTAACTTGAAGGTACCGATTGATATGTCCTTTTTGACGCTATTCAATTGATGTGCATAGTGGTTGTGGGCGACGCTACCGTATTCATCGTTACTGGGACTGCTGGAGCTGATGTGTTGTTGTCGTTTAGGCTGATCGGAGCTATCGTCAGGTCGTTCGTAGCATCTGTCCAGTACTGATTGTAGATACCAGTAGTACCAATAGATAGTTGTGTATTCACAGTCGCCATACAAGTCAAGTTCAAATCCAAGTAGTAAAATCAGTTCCATCATCTTCATTTTTATGTTGTACGCCCAAATAGAGAAGTAGTATTTGGTTTGCAAGGCCTACAAGCAGGGGTGAGGAGGGACAATGAGCACCAATTATTCATTATATGTATCGCATAATCCATTCTCCTACCTGAGTTTGTTTAGCCTCATCTTCACCAGCGAGGGACATCTAATGTTTGAGAAGATGAAACGAATGTTAGATTGGTTGCTATGGTGTGAGATTTTGCTTACCTCAGCGTCCTGGAACTTTTTATCCAGATGGAGAGCCTAGAAAACCACAGCAGGCTTAGTTAGAAAATCACATAGACCTCTTGGTGATTCTTTTTCAATGCAAACGCTTACTTCGTCTTGTATAGCTTCCCATTCACCAAGTATCTTGCAGAGTATGCGCCGTTGTCTTGCTCGGTTGTGGCATTGGATCTTGAAGAAATCTACAAATGGCTGAGATCAAGGCATAAGATTAGACATTGCACTAGCCTTCTCCTTTTCGACATACCAGGGCCACATTCTGATCTAAGAATCGATGAAGAGAGAGCTTTGCATCAGCAAGTGGTTGGGGGTCCCCGGGAAGACTAGGTCTAAACCAGTGCCGAGGGGGTTGTACGTAGTCAAATATGGAGGCAGTAACCAGAGTAGTAACAGGACAGGTACCAAAGATATAGCCGTCAGAGTAGAATAGAGACTAGTATAAGGGAGGTGAGTACTAGAAATAGATTATTACACCCAAGCAACCATATATCTTACGTTCAACTTGGACCTTGAGAAAGCATCAGGATAAGGCGTGTCTCCAGCAAATCGAGCAAAGTAGTTCTATGACAAAAAGGAGAGTCCAGTCAGTTAGTTGCATGAATCGTAGTTGGTTTGGTTGCTTACCATGAGCGGTGCTGCAGAAGGAAGTTTGGTTGAAGATAGCGAGAGGAATCTGGAAATGGTACAGATAGATTCAAGGCGTTTGGTAATTTGAAGGAAACCTTCGTATGACTGTTGATGAGTTTGCAAAGAGACAGTTCTTGGTGGTGCTTGCGATGTGAGTTTGCGGTTGATATTCGGGTCGAATGCACCTTTGACCTCTTGTCCAAGATCCAAAGTAGTAAAGATGATAGATGCCGGATCCAGATGCTGATTGAGTTGTGTTAGTGTCTTTTGAGCTTCATTCACATGGGTACATTGAGGCTGGGCAAGATACAAAAGACTTTGAAGAAATAGCTGGCGTGATAAAAGGCGCTGGTATATGGCTTCTAGGACTAAAAAGAATACATATTGAGTGCCGGTCTTGTCAACATTTCTGTGGTAGTACTTTACATACCTTGTGATTTGTTGGAGTCCATGTACACTTCAAGCATATGTAAGGCTGCCTGTATATCGTTCAATACGTCATCGTCGCTGATATCATCGTATAGTGACAACCCAAAGAGATTTGTCGTAAAGTCTTCTTCCTACAGTAAGAGAGAGAGAGAGAGAGAGAGAGATATGACAGCCATTTAGTATCATACTACACACCCGTACCCTCCCTTTTCACTTACTTCATATATGTTACCAGACACCATTTCATTCCAGATATGATGACAGCACTTGACGGAGCCCAAGATATATGCCCTGAATACAGCCTGCATAAGGAGATCCAAGTTGTCGGTCTTTGGAGACGGCGGAGGTGACTGATCGTGTAGGTATCGTACATGGTGAAAGTAGATACAGGTGTAAACAGTTTGCGCTAAAGAGTGACCAGATAACCACGCCATCTTTTACCGATACAAGAAGAGATTAGAGAGAATGAAGATTGATGGGTTAGTAAAGGCAGAGAGAGTGTAATAGACAACTTACTTCGCATGCCAAAAGTCTGTCCATTATCCAAAGGACTTGCAAAGGGCCTAACACCTGCTTGATATCGTATTCTGAGCCCTTTGGTTCGGTGCCTTCTACCACCATGCCAGTGTCCATCCGGGGATCCATTATTTCTATTGCGCTCATGGCATCGAATAGCGTAAACGACTGCAGGTGGATAAGTTCGCCTTCTTTCATCTCTATATACAGGTGTTCCAAAATGTTCCGTTAGTTGGTTTCGAAGACAACAGCATTCCAAAGGAGCACAAGCCTACCTTGAGTTGCCTCATCTAAAAAGGTGGTAATATCTTTCCAAGGTGCCAAAAAGGAAGAGTCGCCCATGCCTTGGGTCTTGCCGGGGCTTGTGTCATTAATGTTCATACCAGAGATAGCGTCTGCAAAACGAATAAGAATACATGGTCAGCAATAGACTATCACCTGCACTTGGATATGATACCTACTTCTAATGTCTCGTATAGGGAATTGATTCATTGGGTTTATAATACAGAGGTGTAAAGAAAAGAAAGGAAAGAAAGAAGAGAAGGGGTAAAGAGCAATTGCATTTCAAAGGCGTGACTATGACTGGGGATGTTGGCGGAGTTTCAAATATTTTTTGTCTTCTCTTGTGGACTCGCTCCCATTTCCAATTTCCTGTTCTTTCTCTTTTCTTGTCTCCCATTCAACCAAGCTAACAAGCCAAGCCCCATGGACAACATACTCGAAACCCAGCGACTGTACGTAGAAGTATAAGTTTGGTATTGAATCTTTAGACATGCACTTACCTGTTATGTTTATTAGTGCTCATGAAGTCATCGAACGTTTGGAGGAAGCCAGTGTCCAACAATTCTTGACTGATTCGAAAACCTATCGTGGACGACTCCAGAATGAACACACTATCGATCGATACTTGACCCGGCTTGATAAGGAAAGTCAGACGCTGATAGATCTTTATGAAGACAAGGATGGGTAAGCAATAAGATACTCGGGCAGTGGCTACAGCAAGATGACTTGTCCCCTCTCCACCTGTATTCGATCAAGCGCGTGTGTTATAACTAACTAACCAACTCTAATTTGTAGACAACGTCAAAAGGCAATCGACACACTCAGTAAACCAGCAATAAGCCTCGATGAATTCTATGAACAACTGGATCAAATCAAGGAACATCATCAAAAGTACCCCAATGAACCTATCGAAGCACCAGAATTCGAGTTTATGCGAACATCAAACCAGCACGACAACGGAGAAGAAGAAGAAAACGATGACATGGAAGAAGATGATGGTAAACTGAAGACAGGCGGAGGTTTGACTTTGACTGACACATGCCTTTTTTGTTGTTTTTGAAAAACAGTATTAGAGAACCTTTTTTCAGGCGAAGAAAACCTGGGACGATACGTGGATTTGAACAGCTTGCATGGTGAATATCTCAACTTGAAAGGTGTAGACAGACTGGACTACATCCCTTACTTGGATCGATTCGACCGCTTTGCCGACATCAAGGTGTACCCCGTCAATTTGAAATCCAGTAACGACTATCGACTCTATTTGGACCATCTACACAACTATCTACATGGCTTCTTCCGTCGGGCTAAACCATTAGAGGATGTGGCATCATTAGAACAACAGGCCAAGCTTGAATTTGAAGAAAAATGGAATGGAAATGATGGCGGCAACGATCAGACCAAGGCGGAGGATGCGACTGGACTCTTTTGCAAGGCATGCCAAAAACTATTCACCAAACAAACCGTCTTCGATGCACATCTCAAGGGCAAGAAACATCTCAAGGTGCAAGAAAAGTTAGACCAAGAAAACAGCAGTACAAATGGATCGGACAATCAAGATGGGCTAAACAAAATGGATCGACGAAAACAGACCGCTTGGATGGAAGCACTAATCACAGCCTACATGAAGACTCTGGACAACATTAGAACGGAATCAAAGGCCAATGTGGAACGGAAACAGGCTTTGACGGATCGGGAACGAACGGTAAGAAGAATGACAGCCCATAGTGTTAATGATGAATTAACTTCAACTTGACTTTGGTTACACATTTAGCACGAACAAGACCAGGAAGATATTGAAATCGAAGATGAATCCGATGAAGATGATGATGAAGATCGAATTTACAACCCACTCAAATTACCACTCGGCTGGGATGGCAAGCCTATTCCCTACTGGCTCTACAAACTGCATGGACTTGGTGTGGAATACCCTTGCGAAATCTGTGGCAACTATGTCTATATGGGACGAAAGGCTTTCGACAAACACTTCCAAGAATGGCGCCATGCGCATGGTATGCGATGTCTTGGCTTACCGAACAGTCGTCAATTCCATGAAATCACCAAGATCGACGATGCATATGCTTGTAAGTTGCTATAACCGATTCACAAATATGCTTGTTGGCTGACTCTCCTCTTTGTTTTGTGGTAGTGAACGAAAAACTCAAGAACCAAAGTGTGAAAACCGACGTCAAGGCTGAAAATATGGAAGAATATGAAGATGATGAAGGGAATGTCTTCAACAAGAAAACATATGAAGATTTGAAACGACAAGGTATCATTTAGGAATAGACTCCCATTATCTAGCTAGTCTCTACCTTCCCCTTTTATAACCTGTTATACATGTCTATTATGAAATAAACTCACAATCGCTCTTCCCTTCCCTCGGCTTACCCATTCTTGAGGGCGCATCATGATCAGATGAAGGCTTTTCTACTCTATGTATTGCATGGATTAGGACTACACTACAACTTCGATCATTAGCATAGGAAATGAAGTCAGTCGGCTGTGGTAAAAGTGTCAGGGGTAGTGAGCAAAGAGATGGCGCTATTCTTTAGTGCATTGCAAGGCGTATCCTTAAGTTTGCGGACAAGGTTACGACTAGGCGCATCGGGTAATTTGCACACACTCTATAATTCAACCCCCGATTTGGCTACAAGGACTTTTTTTCTGCCCGTCCTTCACTTTTGCTCCTTCTTCCCCTCGTCATCACTTTTTTACCGCATTGTCATTTTTTCTTTCTCCACGACGACAAACGAACGAACGAACGAACGAGCATACGAACGAACGAACGGTAACTCTACTCTTCTCACGTCATGTTCATCTTTTGCTTACCATTACTAACTTTTTGCCTCTTGCATCATTCCTCTTTCTTTTGACACTAGATTAGCGACAACGATGACGACGACGATAAAGACGACGACGATGCTAATGCCGACTTCACCACTGCTTCATGTCGCCCAAAAAGGCCCTTTTTAAAATTTTCAAATGTAAAAAACATGGGGAAACCCTTGAATTTTTTTTTCTTCTGCACTCATCTTGTCCATAGTAGATTCCCTAGCCCTTGGACCTATAAAGTGCACTATCCCCTGACCCATTGTCAGCGCCTACTACTACTGATACTTTGGATAACGCCGGTCTGCCCTCCTCCTCCCTTTTCCCCAGCTCATTACACTAGATTAGTCTCTTCATGACAAGCCCTGTATTCACTCCCACCCACTAGGACATGTAGCTTTCAGTCAATAAAAAATCTACTTGTACCCATCTCCATGACTTTGTTCTTTTGCATAAGCTCCAGTGATCTTAGAGACTCTGAATGTAGTGGTACAAATCGCCCAGTACGCCAAGCCGTGGCCCTTTTTTTATTGTCTACACACTTCATCGCTTGCGGTGTTTATTCGACGGTGTTGACAAACCCCGCCCTTTTCTCTCAACGCTTGAATTTCGCCCTATACACTTGAGTTTGACCTGAATGCCTGCGTTTTAGGCGGCTTTGTCTGTTGCCACCAAGGCTTGAGTTTAGCCCACCAGGCTAGACTTTTGATCGACTTTTAAGCCGTCTCTTGCCTCCAGGTTTGGGTTTAGCCTCCCCCCCCAGGCTTGACTTTTAGGCGGCTTTTCAGTCGTCTGCTGCCCCCCCCCAGACTTGAATTTAGCCCTACATACTGTAATTTGGCCCAACATATCTTTCTGTGGGCGAAAAGCATCAGGACCGAGTGGGTACAGGAAGCTTTTGAAAATTTGAACTTTTAGGAAACTGATTGTTTTTAAACCCCGATTTTTGTAAAGAGTTGCTTATTTCTCAGAACCGTGATAGATAACCTACCTTTAAATTTCACACGCAACAGTATACGATCCATACCTATCAAACCAAATTACAAAACGAGCTACTTCCGAGTAGTATACGTCCGTGAACACTGCACAAAGCCCTAAAAGAGTGGCTGATTGCAGTGCCCTAAAAATCGGGGACTACTTCAACAAAACCCAGCACCTTTGACATCAGTCGATACATACGAAATGCATCATTCTTTGTGCAAAATTTCAAATAGGGTTGTCCATCCCGTTTACAAAAACATCAATGTCTAAGAAAACAGGCACTTTTTCATGGGGGATGACCAGTCCTTTTTCCGTTGCGGTGCGTACCCCTGGCAGTTTTCTTTTCGTACACAAACTTTGAACCAGACCAAGGCAGGGTCGCTCAAAAACTTCCATAGCATGCTGGTATCTGGAGTTGCAGTACTGTATCTTGCATGTGTAGTGCTTTTGAAATCCTAAAGGTTGAAGCAAACATTGGCCACACTTCAAGTGTAGGGTTAAAACTGAATTGATGTGCGTCGGAGTTTTAAATGTCTTTTTTTGTGAAACTTAAGCGAGCGGGCTGCGGCTTCTTTCTTGTCTCTTCTCTTCCACTTTCTTTTAAATTTAAACTTTACCTACTTTATCGTTGTCATTTTTGTTGTTGTCAAGATGGATTCGCCACTTTTACCAAACAGCGACTCCCCTTTATCTGAAGAACGCAGTCTAATGGATCAAGATGAAGACGATGCCTTAATCGACGAACAGCAACCGGATTTGAAGTCAGAGCTGGAACATTTGGGTGTTGGGTTGGCAGATCAAGACTCATTGGAACAGCAAATCATGGCCGAGGTAGATATGAGCAACGATTGTCAATATAGAAGCCTTGTTGATTCTCTTTTATTGATAGGCGAACAAAGCTCTGGCGGAACGTGATGACGAACGGGACCAGAAACGATTAGACAAGGCTCGTCAACAAGCAAGGTAAAGCATAGCTGAACACATACGGACGGATCTATATCGTCTTTCATAAGGTAGCAAACACTAACTTGCGGATACTTTCCACTGAAATTGTAGAGATGCCCAAGATCTGTTATCACAATTAAAGTCGCAACTCAATGACGATACTGCCACCACTGCACAAAAGGACCGTCTCATAAAGAAGATTAACGAACAGGTAAAACGTCAATCACTGGTATAAAGAAACGAATAGATCTCATACGTCTTTTCGGATCTATAGGTTACTCTACTGCGAAATGCCAACAGAGATGCAACTGACATTGTGGACCGAATGAAAGAACGCAAAAACCAAGACGAAAACGTGGCTATGGGCGGTAAGTAAACTGAATAAGCAAGCACTATGAGAAAGTACGTACTTATCCTTACTATTCTCTTGACCGATTTGCAGCCCACGACTACTCTAAACAGCAAGCAAATGAATCACGGAAGGACTATTTGATTCGGACCGGGAAGATAACACCTTTTGCCAACGTGTCAGATACTGAACAAGCCTTGAATGAAGATGAAGATCGTAAGTCAAGACAACGCCGTATCAGTTGTGGGTTTCGGTCGTTAACATGCTTATTATTGTAGCAAACATCATACTACCCGGCTCTGGTGGAAGCTATATGGTACATCGGCATCGCAAACGACCTCGCCCTTCTCAAGAGACTGTGGATTTGAAAAAGGAGATCGAAACCAACTGGCGACTTTCCAAGGCATCGAACCAAAAAGACGGCAGTGATCAAGATTATAGTGAACCAAGCGACGAAGATGAAAACGACGAAAACGATAGCTACAACAGTGAAGATGACAATATGGCTGATGAGGAGGACGTAATGGCGCCAAAGACAAGAAAGGAAATCGAACGCCTCTACGAAGATGATGGTATTGAAAGAAATTACAAAGTAAAAGTCAGAAAAGATCAAGCATAAAGTTGTACTGATTACTGACTTTATTTATCCCTGCGGTTTGGTTTGGTTAGAATCGCCTTGAAAACTGGGTCAATGGCCGGAAACTTTTACGATCTCGCTTGGCTAGAGTAAGTGGAAGGCATTATATGAAGACTCCCTTTTGATTGATATTTGAATGGTTGAATAATGTAGGATGAAAGCGAGCCCTTGGATGATGAACAACAAGAGGACGGTCTTTATGCGGAGATATACGAACCACATCCCTATTATCAAGATGCCCGATTTGGTGCCCTCAGGATTCCTGGTGAACTATGGCATAAGCTATTTGACTATCAGAAGACTTGTAGGTTGACTTTTGTCTTTTTGGTTGCTGTATGTGTATGCTAACCCGTTTCTATCCATCCTCTATTAGGTGTACAGTGGCTTTGGGAACTGCACAACCAAAAGGTGGGAGGCATCATTGGAGACGAAATGGTAAGTGTACAGTTGTGCGAAGCTTTTTGCCAGAAAGTATAACTCTCTTTTAACTAGGGACTCGGGAAAACAGTACAGATCATCGCATTCCTGTCAGGCTTATACTACTCAAAGATACTTGGACCAGGCGTGGCGTCAATTGTGGTGTGTCCCGCCACTGTGCTTAAACAATGGGTTGAAGAATTCCATCGGTGGTGGCCTCCTTTACGTGTGGCGATCTTACATGCGAGCGGAAGTGGAATTCGAATTGGCGGTACCAAGATGGACGACTTTGATGCGGATGATATGGAATTTGACGAAAACTTGGATGATGAAGAGTACGAACCCGATCGACGTGGACGCTTTGCTGGCAAGAAAAAGAAGAAGACTCGGGCACGGCGAAGCCTGTTCTCCAAGAAAAGTGGCAAAAAGGCTGCTGGTATCGTGGATCAGTTTATCAAAAAAGGTAATAGGAAGGAAGAAGGTGAAGAAAACCCCGCCTGGATAATACTAACTCTTCGTTTGCTTTACGATGGATGGAACGTATAGGTGGCATCCTGATAACAACGTATGGCGGCGTCCAAACCTACCGAGAAGTCTTACTGAAGCATAAATGGGGATACGTCGTATTGGATGAAGGCCACAAGATACGAAACCCTGATTCTGGAACGACTCTGGCATGCAAGCAATTTAAAACTCCGCACCGAATTGTCCTTTCTGGCACACCAATTCAAAACAATCTCAAAGAGCTTTGGTCCCTGTTTGACTTTATCTTCCCTGGTCGATTAGGGGTAAGATCAAAAAAAGTGGGGTGGCTATTGAAGGCCTTTTAACATCGTCTGTTTGTTTTGCCTTATATAGACGCTACCTGTATTCCATACCCAATTCTCGGTACCCATCAACATCGGCGGCTATGCAAATGCTACGAACATCCAAGTCCAGACTGCTTACAAGTGCGCATGCATGCTCCGTGACTTGATCAATCCTTATCTACTGCGTCGAATGAAGGTGGATGTGGCAACTGATCTTCCCAAGAAAAGTGAACAAGTCCTCTTTTGTAAACTGACTCCCTCGCAACGGCATTCTTATCTTCAATTCATACATTCCAAGGAGATGGATAAGATATTGGAACGGCGGCGGCACGCTCTCTTTGGTATCGATATTGTGCGAAAGATCTGCAATCACCCTGATATCGTCAACATGGCGGCCATGAAAAAGGTAAGTGGATTCATTTCTGTTTGTCTTTATATGGCAGTGATCTAACCTTTCTCTTGATTCTAAATCTTATTAGAATGCAACTTATGGCGACCCTGAACAAAGTGGCAAGATGGTGGTGGTCCGTGCGCTTCTAAATCTGTGGCAAGGCAAACATCGTGTCCTCTTGTTTTGTCAGACCAGGCAAATGCTCGATATATTGCAGATGATGGTGGGAAATTTAGGCTACCAGTATCTACGAATGGATGGGACAACTCCAGTGCAGCACAGAATGACGATGGTGCATGAATTCAACACGACCCCTGACATATTTGTGTTTCTCTTGACAACCAAGGTGGGTGGGCTCGGGCTAAACTTGACTGGTGCAGATCGGGTGATCTTATTTGATCCCGATTGGGTAAGTAAGACATATATGCACGAATCAGTCTGATCCTAATCGCCCGTTATCTTTTTGACGACTGAATATTATCAATAGAACCCCTCTACTGATATGCAAGCCAGGGAAAGAGCATGGCGGCTAGGGCAGAAAAAGGATGTGACCATATATCGACTAATGACAAGCGGAACCATCGAAGAAAAGATATACCATCGGCAGATCTACAAGCAATTCCTGACCAACAAAATCTTGAAGGATCCAAAGCAACAGCGGTTTTTCGACGTAAGTATACATGATAAGGGTATTTGTGCTTGCATGACGAACTCAAATGAATTTTGCTTCTTGATGATAGGCTAGCAATCTCAAGGCACTGTTTACCCTAGGCGCTGAAGATGACACCTCTACAGAAACAGGACGACTCTTTGAAGGCACTGAAATCAGGCGGAAGAAGAAGAAGGCCGACCACGATACTGAAGAAATACAAGGTCTTCAAAACGTCAGCAACATTACGCCGGTGTAAGTAAGGATCTGCCGAAACGCATCATGGTACTAACACTAAATGGCTCATATCCTTGTAGAAACAACCCCAAAGGTGCCTCAGAAAGTGGCAGCAGTAACAGCAGTAGAAAGAAAGCTTCTGGAGGCGACGACAATGTGCTATCTAGTTTGTTTGAAATGACGGGCATTCAAAGTGCACTACAACATGATCGCATTATGGAATCTGCAGCACAAGATACCTTCTTTGTGGAGCGCGAAGGTAAAAAACTTGAAAACAAAAGAGGACATAAGCCTACTCTATTGAACCATCATACATTTTGTTTCTTCCTACCGAATAGCTACCATGATTGCCGAGAAAGCTGCTGCTGCTTTGAAAGAATCAAGGAAACGCACCCGATCGAACACTATTGGCACCCCTACTTGGACCGGTAAATCAGGTACGAACAAGAGTAACGCATACAGTACAATAATTAGCTAACAGATCGATCAATGACTAGGATTTGCGGGTGCTCCGATTCAACGGTTCTCTTCGACAACACCACTGCCAAGATTCGGTCAACGAACAGCACTATTCCCCGGGGTTCGCCCCAACACAAAGCCAGATTCACCCTCACCTTCACCTTCGCCTTCGCCTTCTAGTGACTTTGGAAAGGGGACCATTTCTGGATTCAAGGGGCCGAATCGAATTGTCGGATCCAATGCTCTTCTGGCGCAAATGAAGGAACGAAAAGAAATGATGATGAACGGATCACCGCTGGCTGCAACTACTGGAAGTCCCTCTCAAACAAGCACATCTTCTCTTTCGACAGGTAACGTTGTAAAAGACACAGAACTAAAAAAAAAAA
>LT550481.1:60113-80515 GCA_900079185.1 Absidia glauca
AACGGTAACTCTCCACTTCTCACGTCATGCTCATCTTTTGCTTACCATTACTAACTTTTTACCTTTTGCATCGTTCCTCTTTCTTTTGACACTAGATCGGCTACGACGATGACGACGGCAATAGGGACGACGACGATGCTAATGACGACTCCACCACTGCTTCATGTCGCCCAAAAAGGCTCTTTTTATAATTTTCAAATGTAAAAAACATGGGGAAACCCTCGCAATTTTTTTTTTAGGTACACTCCCATTCCATTGTAGAATCTCGTGGTCCAAATTACTGATAAAAGTATATCAAATCTTTACCTTACCCTTCCGCTACTATCACTGATACTTTTACGCAGCTTGGCCGTGTTTGTCCCCCTCCATTTACTTACTTTTCACAACAGTTTAGTCATTCTCACTACAATAGCCTGTTGCCATTAGACATTAGCTTAACTACGACCTCAAACATAGCCTGCACCATAGCCCTTTAGTCCTATCCCGTCAATAAAACCCACTTGAATTATCCTACGGAAGATGTTTCTCAAATCCACAACCATGACAATACCATGTACTTTATAAAGACCAAACTACAGATGAGTAGCTCATCATTGACAGCTCATAAAACATCATTGGTTTACTAGTTGCAATGAATCTATTGACATGTACATGATCGTAAGGTCTATCTTCGCATACATACAAAGTTTATTGGTACTTTGTTAAAGCTAACATGCGAACCTGACCAATAAAAACACTGCCCTGAATGTGCGCTTATCTTGTGCATGATACGATAACTGTTTTTAGTCTCCGCCAGGCTTGAGAGGGTGGCACTTTTGAACTTTTACAAACTCTACGGATTTGGACCCCAATTCTGATAGGCCAGTACGCTTGAGTTGAGCCCTATTTTTGAAAAGATATCAAACTTTTCGACTTTGCATACCAAAATGTAAGCAGCAATGTGTAAATCGAAAACTTTGTGATTGAATGGACAAGTGTGTAAAGAGTTGATCTGGTTGAGATCATTACATAGTGTTTTTATTTGTTTTTACAAGTATATACAGTAATTTAATGGACGATAGAGTATTGAAGGGCTATTTGTAAAGGGTCGGTTTAACAAGTACGCTATGACTTCACTGTGGGGTCACTATACTACATAAAGTTTCCATTGGAAGAGGAGGATGAGTGCTCTAGTTTCGGCTTTTTCAGATCGTCATGCTATCAATCAGACAGAGAGAGGGTTAGCTACTGCTTTTCTCGATCCGCCTAAGGAAAAATTACCTGATATCCACCATAGAAGCTATCTTCATAAGAGCGTTTATTGTCGTTTGGTGGAGGAGGCATGACCATTGGTGTTTGTTGTGGTTGATATGCTGATAATGGTGGAGCAACAGTAAATGGAGCCGCCGAAGGCAAATTCGAAAACGTTGGTGGTGCGTAGTAAGTAAGATCCTGTAAAACAGCACCTTCAGATTCGGCCACTTGACGTTCCCTATCCATGTCGATGTGTATCGTCTTCAATCCTTTGTCGTTGCATAAATTCACAAAGTCTTGTTGTAGAAGCCTTCCCCATTGAGCCACAATGTCATCAGAGAGATTAAAAAGATAACAGTTTACAAACACCTGCTTGATATCATGTAGCAGCGCATCAGCATCGGGATACTTGTCCAGTTTCTTCAGTATGGTGCCAAAGTCAATCGGATGCTACAAATACGGTAACATGTCAATGAGATGAGTTTAAAGCCACACCTTTCCCTGGTCGGTATCCTATGAGTCAACTTACCTTGACGTAATCGTAGTATGTTGGAATCTGAAGAGCCACGGGATCCACAGGAACAGCAAATGCACCATAGTATTCTTTTGTTTTGAGCTTGTCCAACACAGGCTTGTACTTTTTTACATCAGGTTTGATAGAGGAGGTCGAGGAGGTGGATTTCTTGCCAGATGCCTTTGATGATCCAGAGGTTTTGATCCCAGCCATCAGTTGTTCTTCTTTAAGCTTGATAGGCTGTATTTCTTTGTTGAATATGGTTTCTAAGGACTTCACCAAGCCAGATATCACATGGTCGGGGCTATTGAATAGGATACAGTTTGTCACAATCAGCCGGAAGTCCGCTTCGAATTCTTTGACCAGCTTGTAGCCACCCGACCTAAGCTTCTTCGTCCTAAAAGGTATGGTGTCAGTAAGGAGATCACTAACGGTTCTGTGCGTTTCTTGTCATTAGCTTACATGGTGCCTAGATCCATTGGATTTGGTACGATCGTGGAATAGTGGGGGATGTTCAGCGCAATGGGATCGACCTACAGGGAATCGATGATCAGTACAAATGGTCCTAATCACCTTTACTTTCTTTTTGACTTACCGGAATCAAGAATGGGGCTGCATTTTTGTTCTTCTTTAACTTTACTAAAAGAGCATCCAATTTCGTGTGTAAACCAGGTAAAAGTTTTGCAGGTGAAGAAGTGCTTGACGGTAAAGGTTGTGCTGAAGGATGTGTCGCACCAGATGTTGATACAGTTACGGACGGAGACGCACCGGTTGATGCTGGTCGTACAGGGGGTGTGATCGCCGGTGCCTTGAAAGGTGGGGTTGTTGTGGACCGTGCTTTTTGAACCGATGATGGCGAGGCTGGTGGTAAAGTTGGTTTGTCGGGCAAAGGTCCCACTGTTATTGGTCGAACAGGAGACGGTAGATTGTGGCGAGAGTGGAAGGGCGAAACTGACTTTGATGCTGATTTCGATGTTGAGGCTGATGATGGTGATGGTGAATGCTTATCCATTGTGTCGCTTTTGCCAGGAGTGTTTTGCCTTTGCCGTTCCTTGATGCGAGCCCTGAGTTCCTTCCCGCCGTTGTTGTGATAGTACCTTTCCAAACGTTTCCCTTGGTCGTAGGCAAAAGATTTCGAGTTGTTGAATTTGAAGCAGTTGTCAAACATGAGCCGAAGATCCGCATCCACCTGTTTTAATGATGTATATCGCCCAGTAGTGAGTTTTTCAGTCATCGTTCGAAGATCCATGGGTGATTTGATGCGTTCCTTGTACTCCGGTATAGCATAGATGTCCACAGGTTCGGTAAAGAGCGCCGCGTATTCTTGCTTCATCAGGAGAGACAGGAGATTTCTAGCCACACGTTCATCATCACCTTTAAGGCAATCAGGTTCAGCAAAATCGTTGTACCAAAGTCGGTTGAAGAAGGAGAGGAGTGCTTGTCCTTGTTGACTGATTGCCGCCATTGAGTCGTTGAATCGAAAGCAATTCCAGAAGATCTGTCGGATATCTCTTTCGAAATCCCAAACTGTCTTGATGTTGCCCTTTTCCAAGTTTTCGCGCACCGTTGTGAGATCCATGGGCCGCTATAAATGATGAAGATTAAAATCCTAGCCATGCTACTTTACTACTTTTCTTTGCGGACCTACCTTTATGATATCCAGATAGGTTGGGATATTGAGTGCAACAACATCCAGCTACAAAAAAAAGCATCAGAGTGATATTAGCCACTAGTTGTCTTCCTTTTCTATTCGTCGTAAAACTTACAGGATAATGGAAAGCAAGAGATTCAGGTCGATTCCAAAGCTGAGACAGTATGCGACGACACTTGTCTGCATTCGTAGAATCCATCAGAGGTTGAATAGCACTGACCCTTGGAGAAGCTGTCGAGGTGGTCGAAGGCCCAGCAGGAGAAGCAGACGTAGGTAGAGTAGGCACCGTCTTGAGTGATGATTTCCTAGGTTTTTCCTTCTTGGTGGGGGTTACAGGCGCAGAAGACGGTTGAGTTGGCTTGTGAAGGTTCAGGGCAGATTGATCTTTGTGTTGCGCAGTGGGTGGAGAGATCGTGGGCATCTTTGTGACCGAGGCATCACCTTGTGAGGCACCGTTTGGAGTGGTGGTAGCATATCTTGGCGCACTTGGTAACTGAGTTTGTCGATTTGTGCCGAAGTTTGCGTCGTACTCCTTGTTGTATATCTGTTCCAGCTGTTTTGCTTCATTGTAGACGTAGGTGTTCGGTGGGTTGAATTTGTAGCAGTTGGAGAGCATCAGCCGGATATCGTCGTCAAATTGTTGCACAGAAGCATACTGATCATTCACCAATTTGGCCTTGATTGTCCCTAGATCCATTGGTCGCTTGATAATTTCCATGTATTGAGGTATGCCTTGCTTTATGGGATCGACGGGGCGTATAAATTCGAAAGCATGCCGGGATTCCATTGTCTTGATTAGGATGGAGGTGCATATATCCTTGATAGTGCGAGTGCGGGGGACTGACGTCGGGGTTGCAGATGGTGGCACCGATGTCGGTAGTGGGCGAGGGTTGGTAGCTGTTTCAGGGTTTCCAACCAGAGGTTGCGGAGGACGTGCTGTAAATGGTGGCGGTTCTGATCCATGCTGTCTTTGGTGTTTGGGAGATGGCACAAATGTTGATGGTTGAGATTTGTGAGTATGTGCATGTTGTGGCGAGGGCGCAGGACGCGATGGTGATTGCACAAAGTGTTTCGGTTGTAGCTGGGTTGATGCTGAAGGGTGTTGAGTAGATTGTGACAAAGGTTGCGGTTCCGATGCTTGCGACAGTAGGTGTGGTTGCTGTGGTTGTTGTTGTGAAGGCTGCATTAGTTGAGGCGGCATTGATGACCGTGATGGTTGTGGTTGTGGTTGAGATGGCTGAGTCGTAGGCAACAATTGGGTGATGGTTGAAGAATCAAACGATAAGTTATCCACTGGTTTTGTCAGGATCACCATAGCTGCATTCCCAACGGGCGACTGTTCACGGCTTTCCACAATGGTCATGTTTTGGCTTTCATCACCTTCACGTCCCTTGGCAAGTTCCTTTTCCAGCACATTCTCCAGCATTTGTCCTTGGTCGTATGCAAAAGAGCCAGGTAGGTTGAAGACGTAGCAGTTACTAAGCATCAGGCGCACATCGGCTTCGAATTGAGAGAAGGAAGTATACACCTTTTGATCCACCTTGTTCTTGATCTTGCCCAGATCCATTGGTTGCTTGATGATGTCGTAGTACCCAGGAGCCCCATCCATTTCTTCGTTGACTTCTTGAAGGAACACAGCAGCGGCACGGTGTTTTTGTAGTTTGTTGTAGACCCGTCTGACCTTTTTGGATTCTGAGGAGGGCATCTTCGATGATTTCTTGATGGTGACCTTTGGTGTTGATTTTAATGACTTTGGAGGCTTGATGGTCGTAGTAAACTTCGGTTCTGAAGGTCTACCGGTAAGTTGTAGTGACTGCGATGATGGTGATGAAGGTGGTGATATGGTGAATGATGAGGTGGTTTGTTCAGGAGTGACATCGCTGCTATCAGACACGAATGATCGAATAGATGATGATATCTTGATTGATTTTCCTACAGGACAAAGTGAAAAGGTAACAAGTCGGATTAGATCTTGGAAGGTAAAGTGAGCGAGTGAAATCATACCTTCAGAATCTTTCTTCTCTTTCGAGGGTTGCTTGGGTTTACTGATTCGTAAGATAGGCTGAGTGGGTGTTGCTGGTTCAGACAAGTCTTCCGTTACTTCTTGAGGCTGGAAAAGAAAAAGGTAGGTGAGATTTGTAACATGGTAACACAAGCATTATGCAAAAGAGTTACCTGCAATGCGGGGACCCGAATAGTCACCTTCAGTCCGACATCGATTGGCTTGTACATGTATTCGCAGAATTGTAGAAGGTATTTTCGGATGGAGTGATCAATGGTAACATTTTCTCGAGAGCTAAATATAGAAAAGGATGAGTAAGCATTGTGATTGCGTTGGTATCTTTCAGAAGACTTACTTGAGGAGGTCCCACAGATTATCTTGCAGTTCAGTGTTGCCTCCAAACCGTTTCCTTAAGGACTCCACGCTGGCTTGGAATTCTTGTTGTACCGTTTTCTGCAACCTTCGTTTTTCGTCTTCGATCACCACCTTGCCTTCTTCTTCAGCAAACTCCTCGAATGTCTTGGTTTGCGTAGTGTCCGTTTTGTCCCTGAGAGCCAACCCAAGCCAAGTAAGCATTGCACGAGATACATAGTGAGATACATAAGCACAAGGGTCCTCCTTTATCACAGTCAAAAAGTAGTTGGTCAGTTCGTTGTTAAGAAGACCGGCCAAGACAAAGAGACTATCAAAGGCTGTAAGTCGAACTTCAAGGTAGTTCCCATATCTATAATAGACCAATAAGATTAGAAACACCATTTTCTCTTCAAACTCTCCCTCCACAAGCCATCCATTTTACCTTGTATAAGGCATAAAAGTAGCGAGGTTGACATCCATCAAGTTGTTCATCATCAATTTTGTGATCGTCTATGTGTTTCAGTGCGTAATATGTTAGATTCACCAGTATCACCTGTATCACATTTCCCTCTTTTACCTTCAAGCACGACACGGTGACAATGTTATGGTATGTTGGGATGACATAATCCAAGGTACGGAAGCGTTCGATTTCAGACAAAGCAGCACTTGCCAGCTCTTTTCCTTCGGGGGTGTCAGCAGCGAGTGCATCAGGAGTATTGGGTGACGGTATTAGAGAGTCGCCAAGAGCAGAGATCATAGTAGATATGTAGTAGCAGTCCGAGAACTATCCACAAGAGAGTATTAGAGCCGAGTTCATGCAGCTATACTAGTGATCATCTTACTGTCACACTTACCTCATTGCCAATGTTGTCGTTGTATTTCAAAAGATCCAGTAGCAGCTTTCGTACCTTTTCAGGGGCCAAACCACGGCTGTCACGAATCTGAGAGAATGCGATCACCACAGCTTTTTGGATAAAGTAGTCTGGGATGTTGCTGAAGTTGTTGGGTTTAGGGATGGCCAGGGCCAAAGGTATACCATCTTCATCGTCGTCTGGAGAGCTGATAGGGAAACAGTACCGTTTTCGAAACATCTTTCCTAGTTGAAGAAGACCGATCCAACCTACCGCCGGACTTGCGCACTGAAGTAAAGAAGAATCAGTCAGTCAGGAATCTATCTTCACCTTTTGTTTCGTATAGCTCCTTACCGATGCTAATGCATATGCACATTCCATTCGGATTTTGTAAAAGCATTTTTGGTCGAGAAGCGCCCGAAGCAAGCTAGTTGAAGTTTGTGGCGATGGCATATGTTGTAGTGCGGTGACAGCCTAGAAAAGAAAGCAAAAGCAAAAAGAATTAGATGTTGATCGGGTTGATATTTGGTAGTTGACGTTCTGACTTACATCATGTTGTGCGACGACATCCCTATCCTTGGTGAGTTGAGCAGCCCACATATAATCAGGTTGTTGGAATTCAATGCTTGTAAGCCATTCAAATTCGGCATCGAGACGGATCCAGTCAAACATGGCACTTGCGGCACCACTCGTATCTTCGCCCCCTTGTCCCCATTCGTAGATCTGCCATTCTTGTTTCTTGATCGGATCTTCAAACACCGGCATGCCGAGACCTAAACTAGGGATGATGCCTAGCATTGTTGTTGTCCCAGGTTCTGCCCCTTCCTCGTTTTCTTGTTCCTCTTCCGCCACTGCTGCTGCCGCCGCCGCCTGCTTCGCCCGGAATCGTTTGGTGTTTCGGCGGATTCGCTTGTATTTGGTGTTGAATTGGACTTCGTACTTTTGTTCTGCTGAGTGTATGTCCAGGATATGTTCGTAGGGAGTGCCGTCTGCTTCGTGAATGCGCACCGTTAGACTGCCAGTAAACAAGGGAGTCATGAATTCTTGATAGTTGACAATACCACCATCCGTCAGAGGCACACGTTCACCATCTTGAGTACTGGAAATGAAGGAGTTTGTATTTTCTTGCTTCATGAAGAATTCCACCACCATCTTCTTGCGATTAAAGTTGAAGGCAAAGTTGAGTTTGGGGCATCCGCTTTTGTATATCCATTGGTCGGCAAACGTTTTGGTATCGAATCCACTGACTTTTCGGCATAGTCGCATAAAGTAATGAGTGCTGATGGCATTTTGGGCGAGTTCACCGCTCATTGCAGAGACAAGAATTTTGGGTATCACACGAGAAAGACCAAGAGTAGAGCCAGCCTTGCACATTCGTCGATCCAAGATATACAGAACCAACGGGGCCTTGAGTTCCAGGAAGCTTAGATCGTCAGGGTCCAGTGGCGATGGAAGAGCAGGATTGTATAGAGGCGCCCTATTGACATCCAAGGAGCAGCATAGTTCCATGTCCTACAAGAGCAATGATGTCAACACGCAGTCCCATTCATCTTATACCGTCTTACCTTTTTCAGTCGCAATCGGTATTCATTGTTACCAAGGTGACGCTTGATAAATAAAGAGCCCATCAAGTTAGCAAGACCAGCGATCAACCAAGTATCCATCCAAGTTTTCTGGATGATGTGCACGCCAAACCACTGTCGCGCAAGGGCCAGACTGAGAGCATGACGAGTGTGATATGTTTGATCGATGATGCTTGCATCATGTAGGAGTCGAGAACTAGATGAATAGATAAATGTGATATGAGGCTAGTGGTCCACGCAATTTACCATCTCATCTTACCTGCAGATAGCGAGAGATGCACTTGAAGCAGTATCACACCAGGCGTCATCAATAAAGACAAGTTTGAAGTCGGAGAAGGGATAAGAGCCATATTCTTGAGCGTAGAAATGCATCGCCTAGAGGAAATGACACAAGTTGAGTAAGCTTACCATGATTTGTGATAGTGGAAGACTTACATGCATCAAAAAGGTACAGCTAATATTTAGTTCTTCACGGAACCCAGGCAGAGCAAAGGCGTAGATATTTGACATCATGTTGATTTCGGCCATCAGACTCTGTTGTTGACTTTCATCCAACTCCGCCGCATTGAGGACTTCTTCTTGTAGCTGGGAAGGAGATAGCTTGATCATTTCAAAAGGCCCAATGGCGAATCCAATAAAAGGAGCAGCGGTCGGGACAGATAAGTTGTAATGGACAATCTTCTTTGTGTGGTCTTTGGGATGAATAACCTATAGTGATACAATGAGTAGGTGTCGTATGAGCAGTTCACATATGTGTTCCTTTTCAAGTACCTGTTCTACCACTTCACCACTACAAACAACCACAGTAGCATCTTCATCAAAGGTGGAGTCCGTGTCCATGTCCATAATAGTCCCACCCATCCTTCGAGGCACCACAAATTCCATATCCCAAGTACACCTTTCCGCAATACGATCTATACAAGGAAGCCAAGCCCTTGTTGCGCCTGGTAAGGGTTGATTGACAGTATAAAGGTGATGTGCTCGCTACAAACATTACATTAGATGGATTCAACTACTTACTACATGATCATCATATCATTCAAACTTACGTAGGGGGCGATCTCGTCTTCTGGTTCGACAAAGACTATGCCTGCTCTTGGATCCTCTAGCTTGAAGTCTATCCGTATCACAATAGGTGCATAGGATGGTATATTAGGTTCGTTCGAGTTTGTTGATTTGTCGTTATTGTCGTCGTTGAGATCTACAAATAAAAACACACACAAGTAAGCTCATGAATGACACCAAGTACCTTTTGTCTGTAGTCACTTACCAGCATGACTTTGTAAGAAGATTTGATTGCTGATAAGTTGAGCCTCTGATTCAGTCATCTAAACAAAGAAAAGTTGGGTGAGCATTCCTTCTTCAATAAAAGTACACCCTGCTAGATACAGTACCTGTTTGATACAGTGATCGGGTATGCTGATAGATAATTCACCATCATCAGCATCACGCAGCGCTGCCAAGTACTTGCTTTTGTAGATTTGATGATGGGCAATGTTGGTATTCCCGCCAAGAGTGAGTTCAGACACAGGATCTGACCAGTCAAAGTCCACGGAAGTGCCGTTAACGTATGTCTTTGTGATGTCTATATGGCAAAGAGGCTGCTTAGTAACCATGTTGAAATAAGCACAGCAAACTTACAACAATGTCGTGAGTTAATGCGTATGTTCGATAGTTGAGCAAGAGGCTGGATCGTCAGTTCTGCAGAGCCCTATTGTATACAGATATCAAAAGTGCATTAATAACGGTTTCCCTTCATTGTCATATACTGCTATGTGTTTGTTTCAGTCCATTACCTCTATGAAGCGTCTACAAGGATCAACATCGAGTACGAACCGTTCATGACTTGTAACAAACAACAAAAGAGAAAAACGTGTTAGTTTGACCACCGGGATAGTAGCATTGTGATGAGAGTATGAGAAGGAATGGATACTTATAATGTAAAGTTCTTCTTGTTCGGTTCCCTTTGCATGATAAGAATGATCAAGCGAGCGAAAGAAGAGTGAAAAAAACAAAAGCGCACAAAAAATTCCGCCGCTCTTCTATAACAAAAAATTGACTCGGCGGAGTTTCAAAATTAAAATCCTCAGTCTCCCAGGCAACTCTGATTCTACTCTCCTCTACTTCCTCACTGTAACCCTTCATTTATGGGTGCTCGAGACTCGATCTTTGGCTTATGCTTCTTCCTCGGTCCCTTAGTTATACACCACTATTCGATAGCATAGCCTCTATGTCACCTTTATACTCATCATACCCCTGAATACACCCAATAAAGCACTATCATGATCATGCATATCGTCTCACTCCTTGTCTTTATTAACTTTGCTTGTATAGATCTCTTGTCAGAGCAGCAATGGCATCAACAATTCCGAAACAGATGCAAAAGATGCCAAACAAAGCAATCGATGCACAAACAGCACATTCCAGCAGGACAGAAAGGGCGCGCCGTTGCTTTGCACCTACAGAGTGGTTTTGCCAGGTCAGTTTGATGAAGAAAATGCATGGAAGAACAAATGTCAGTGACTCCGCCGCAACAGTGCCAATCAGATTCATGACGTCGGAAAAGTAGGGCACCAGCATGGCGATCAGGGCGCAGGTAGCGATTTCAAGGCTGCGGAGCAGGACACGGGCCAATACTGGGTGATTGCAGAGCCATTCTAGGAATCGAACGCTTCTTCGAACAATATAGTGATTGGATGAGCTGTTCTTGCCACCGTTTCGTTTGTCATCATTTTCGTCAGCGATCACTCGGATTGCAGCTGTCCCAACATATCCCTTCTCAGGCTCGCTGGTTTTCACACTGTTACAGCTTACAATGCGATCATCGGCATCACTGAAAGTTTCTGCTTCGTCATCACCATCATTATTGTTATCACTGTCCGTGGCTTCGTCACTAGAGTCGATGATGCGAAGGTGGGCGCTCGTTTCACTCGGGGTTGGAAATGACGGGGTTGGAAAATAGGTTTGCTTGTCCGTCATTGGCTGATGATCTACCTTGGTTTGTACCGATTCATGCAACTGAACAGCTCGGTCGTCAGATGATGTGTTACTTGCAGAAAGTCCAAGCCAGGCTTCGATACGAATGGTGAACACATACAAATAAACGGGAGATGCAAGGAGAACATGGATGGTTGCCACAATCATCGCAATGTTTCGTGCGTACCCTAAGAGACAAGGATGAATCGAGCTTTTAGTGTCCTCTTCCGTTCCAATTTGACAACGTTTTACCGTTCGGAATGTTTAAGAAAACAGGATTGAGCACATTATTGCCGTAAACCAAGTAGCACACAAATCCAAGAACAACATACATCAAGGTGATGATGATGGTAGCGACTAGCATCACCTTCGACCAATGGCGGGGTTGGCTCATACAGCCTTCCAGTTGCGGGAAAATGACATTTCCACAATACGAAAAGCTGAATGTACTGAAGGCAATGGGAAATTGTCGAGGAATTGCGATATCATGATGGACAGGATTCTCTTGATCGATGCGAAAGTCTGAGGTCGAAACCACACTGATGACCAGAATCAGACATATAGAAGCCAGAGTAGCCACCAGGCTTTGATGTTCAATACAGCAAAAGTTAGCACCGAGGGTATAATTATAGTCGCCAGTTCAAGGGGTTGATATGCTACTTACCTCATGAAAGAAGCGTCTTTCATGTTCCTTACCATAACGAAGGGTGCACCAACAATAACCGAGACGATCCAGGCACACACTTTGAAATCCAAAGTGATACCAACAGTGGACAGTAGGTCAGCTATATTGCCGCTTGCCAAAATGAAGTAGACAATGGGAGTAGCAAATAGCAGTAGTTGTGAAAAGATAAACCCTATGATCTGTCCCGGCCTTCCAAAAGTTGCATAACCTATTTCTGGAAAGCCATCAAGCCTTTTTGGCCTAAAAAGGGAAACCACATGAATTTCTAAACTCCGATTGCCCCACATTTTCCCTTCCTTTATGAGCGAGTTGTTGGTTTAGATCTTACTGTCCAAGGTAAAGACACCGTATGATCAAGCATCCTGTGTAATGTGATATACATGCACTCATTATCAGAAAGAGCATCCCGATCCACCCTGATTGACTAAGAGCATAAGGAATCCCGAGAGTACCACTTCCTGCTACCACGCATCTAAAAGAATAAACAGTAAAAGGTTATGCATCCTTCCATGTGCTACCTTGATACTTTGTATATCTTTTGCCATCTTTCTTTTACATGATACTTGTTAAAACGGAAGTGTTGGATATGCTCCTTGGGAGATACTTCCACGACATAAGATGGTCGCTGCTATCAGACATAGGTGTCGGAGTTTTAAAGTCGATGCATTGACGAATGGTTGCGCCGTCGTCTACTGGGAAATGATCGACCATTAGTTGTCATGATCTGTGAATTGCAAGTGTGCAAGTTGTGTGTGTGACCTGCCTTGACAGTAAGACGATGAGTATCTATCAGCGTTCTCCATCAGAGCGAAGAGGAAACTTTCGGCAAAAGAAACAGAAGGAGAAATAGAAAAGGGAAGAGAGAAAGGGAGGGAAAGGGAAGGAGAGCGAACTTTGGAAGGGTTTTTCCTCATTTTGCATTTCGAGCCGAACAGAAGCCCGATCGAGCAACATCGAAGCCTTTACCGGCTCATCATTATGTATTCCTATTGATTATATCCTCACATTGCCCCTCCTTCATACCCCAAAGGGTCGCGACATCGGCATGTGCAACTCATTACTTGCGATCACCAAAGATCTGTCAAACTCCGCTACCCCTGAATTTAAAAACGGCTGGGATGGCACCAATCCCTTTTGTTACATCTCTTTTCAGTGCCATAGATAACTTCTACCTATGCTACTGGATGCTATCAGAACAAGTAGTCTTGTTCTACAAGATTCTTCAGCGACTTTTCTCTGCCCTGATCAAGCACATTCGTGATGTAGGCGCTCATTGGCCAACTTCAGGGCAGTCAGAACCAACTTCTTGGATCACTTATGGCTCCCTTAAAGTCAAAAACGACCATGGTTGCGATTTGAAGTGGATGGAGAAATCTAAAGAGCTGATTCTCCGTGCACTTTCATAGCAAATGTTGATTTCATCTGGCTCAATTCATGCCCCACTTTTTTGGAAACCTCGGATAGACCTAGACCAAAAGGTCTTATGGACGGACATGAACGCTAGCTAGGATCATGTTGTATTGTAAGCTCTGAGTTATTTAGTAAGTATGAATTTTATGGGAATTGCCACGGACATGCAGCGTTTGAGAACAATAAAGTTGGTATGGTGGAGTGTGAATGCCTTACAGACGATATTCAAACTCCGCTTGGGGCGGTGGAATAAGCATTGTTTCTCTCTCTCTCCTTTTCTTTGCTTCTTCTTTGCTTCTTCATCACTTTTTTCTTTTCATCGACATTATTGGCGTACCATGAACGACTCAACCTCTATGCAACGACCTTGAACGATGAATGCAGGGTAAATCTCTCCTACCCACCATCTTGTCCACCTTTTTCTCACCATGACATTTGCCTTTTGCGTCATTGCACCTTTTTTTCTCAACAGATCAAATGGGGTGACAACGGATATAATCTCTTTGGCACCAGAACTGGATGGATATGTGTTTACGAAAAACTAGGGAAACCCTAGCATGTTTTTTTTTTGGTACACTCACTTTGCTATAGTAGGTTTTCTATCCATTGGCACTATTTCTCTACTCACTTTCTTTGCTCACTACCACTGACCTTTTTGGAGCCGCTGATCAGCTCTCCCCTATCTTCATTCCGTAGCCCATTACACTAGGTTAGTCATCCGCGGGCAAATCCTACCTATAGTAGATTACGATATTTAAAAACGACCGGTAGTTAGCAATCCTAAGAGTAACACCTTATATGGATCTATAGCTATTCGGATTGGTTGAAAATAAACTTGTTGGAACTACCGCTAAAAACTCCGACTGCTTATGAAAATCGAACCTTTTTTTGAAAATGTAAATTTTTGATCTTCTTTTTTTGTAAAGAATTGCTTTTTTCTCAGGAACGAAATAGACAACCCACCATCAAATTTAACAGGCAACATCATACAGTGCATATCTATCGAATGATACCCAGAAACGAACACTTTTACGTTGTGTGCTGTCGTGAACACTACAAGAAGCCACAAAAAGCGACTGATTGGAGTGGTATCAAAAAAAACTATTAAGTCCCAGAAACCAGACTTTCTTGGTATCAGTCGATAGATAAAAAGCACCTCTGTTTCTATGTTAAATCTTATGGTAGGTTGTCTATGCCGTTCGCATGAAAATTGAGATCTAAAAAAAGTAGGACTTTTTCCAAGGGGATGATTGGCCTGTTCTTTTTTCAATTGGCGGGGCCTGAAATGTTTTTGCAAATTGGAACTTTTTTGAGAATGTAAATTTTTGACCTCCTTTTTTTGCAAAGAGTTGCGTTTTTCTCATGAGCGAGAGAGACAAATCGACCTCAAATTTTACAGGCATCACTATACAGTGCATGTCTATCGACTGATACCCAGAAACAAGCACTTTCATGTCGTATACCGCCGTGAACTCTAGAAGAAGCCCCCAAAAAGCGACTGATTGGAGTGGTACCAATAGTAGCAGTATATACAAGTAAACCATGTGTTCTAGGTATCAATCGATAGATGAGAAGCACATTCAAATTTATGTTAAATTTGAATCCAGGTTGTCTATCCCATTTAGGAGAAAAATGAGATGCAAGAAAAATGTAACTTTTTCCAAGGGGTCCCCTGTCCTTTTTCCAAATGGCAGGGCTTGAAATGTTTTTGAAAATTGAAGCTTTTTTGAAAAAAGGGAGTGCCTATGTGGCAGGGTGGGAACGAGACCGAGCGAAAGTTCGGGCGACGGGGGAGAGCAAATGCAAATCATAATTCTTCGAAGAAAAAGGGTGCCTAGATGGCAGGGCTCGGACGAGCCCCATCGAAAGTTCGGGCGACGGGGGAGAGCAGAAGCATAAAAATACCGCCACCAACGCAGAGTCCAAATCTACCACTAGAGCCCAATGATCACTATCAACGCATAACCCATGCGGGAGGAGAGCGGAGTTGGAATATGTTTCAGGTACCGAATAAAACTAGCCCGAGCGATGGTTCGGGCGAACAACCTATAGCACACAACTCATCATCCAAACTTTGCCTACAAACGCAGAGCTAGCGCCACCGGGACCGGTGATACGTACCAAAAAAGTGAACTCATCCAAGGAAACCAGGCGTTCTTGGTATCATGCAATAGATACGACGTACGTCCATATCCTTCTCAAATTTAAACGCAGGTTGTCCATTCAGTTTGGGAGAAAAAGGAGAAACAAACCTTTTTCCAAAGAAATAGCTCAACCTTTTTTTTTGTAAAGAATGCTTTATATCTCAGAACTGAGATGGACAACCTGCGTTTAAATTTGACAAAGATATGGACGTGCCTCGTATCTATTGCATGATACCAAGAAACATGGATTTGGATATCGAATGGGTCCATGAACGCTTCAATAAGTTTTAAAAAAGCGACCGATTGGAGTGGTACGTACCAAAAATGTGAACTCATCCAAGGAAACTAGGCGTTCTTGGTATCATGCAATAGATACGAAGTACGTCCAAATTCTTGTCAAATTTTAACGCAGGTTGTCCATTCAGTTTGGGAGAAAAAAGAGAAACAAAACTTTTTCCAGAGGGATGGTTCGACGCTATTTTTTTTGTAAAGAATGCATTATTTCTCAGAACTGAGATGGACAACCTGCATTCAAATTTGACAAATTTACGGACGTGCATTGTATCTGTTGCATGATATCAAAAGCGCCTGGTTTTCTTGGATGACAGGATTGAAGGAAAAGGTGATTTCTTGTGATAGATCGGAGTTTAAAAATTACATATATAAGAGGGTCGGTCCTCAAAAGGATTTTGTCCTTTTGTCCTTTCTTCTTCAATCATGCTTTGTCCACCCATTCATTACGGCATGACTGTACTGAATAGAGAAGCATTCAAGAAATCCATCTCGGTCTTGGCTCTTCGTACTCCAGCGAAGAAAGTGAAGCAGATCCAAAAGTCGATGTCGCCGTAAGTTTGAATCGTCTTACTTGTGTCATCCATTAACCATCCTTCCTTCATTTTGTTGTGTAGGGATATGCTTGATCTACCTCGAATGCGTAATATTTTATCTGATTCGGACTCCAAAGAAACACGGCTCTTGCTTTTAAGGCATGATCTTGAAGGTATGTAAGAGGAAGCATTGTCTCATACTAGCACGATTCACATTCCTGCGACATGTCTTTGTATATCGGAATAGACGTTAGTGACTTGTCTCCAGAAAGCAAGACACTGATTGACGATGAAGAACTTGTGGTGATTGAACATACAATTAACTTGGACTACTCTTCTTGGAGCACAGGTAACTTGCAATCAGATTAAGTTATGAATGGTTGAGGGACTAAATGAAGCACTTTCTTGAACTAGAACAAATCCTACATGCGGTGATACCTGATACAATCAAGGAGATCCCCTCGGCATTTACACAAGCTGGTCATATAGGTAATAAAGGGAATACAAGACAAATATATGGACTGGTAGTATCTAGCCTTTAACCAGACACATTCTCTCACTCTCTCACTCCTAATCCAGCACAAATGAATCTTCGTGAAGCACTGTACCCCTGGAAGCACCTAATTGGTCAAGTTATCTTGGATGTATGATGGTTTGCTTTACATACTGACGGACATCTCGATGTGATCCACCCTACTGACTTGTATTTGTTGGTTTGTCGTCTTAGAAAAACAAGAACATCACCAGTGTCGTTAACAAGCTCAGTAACATCGAAGCGACGTTTCGATACTTCCAGATGGAAGTCTTGGCCGGTGATACTAATATGGTGACTGAAGTGGTAAGCATGAAACGTGAAATTTGAAAGAGTATCTCATTACCTTATTGCTTTGGTGGGATGTATGCCTACTGCGTAGAAAGAAAGTGGATGTAGATTCCAGTTTGACTTCTCAAAGGTATACTGGAATTCAAGGCTTCACACCGAACATGAACGTCTAGTCAAGTCATTCAAGAAGAATCAACTGGTTTGTAAGTATAGGCGCTGATTGGTGTGTGTGTACCCATGGACTTTAATGGGCTGAACGGACAAATAGGTGATGTTTTTGCCGGTGTAGGACCCTTTGCTATCCCTGCTGCTAAAAATGGAGTTACGGTGTATGCGAATGATCTCAACCCCGAATCTTACCAATGGTTACAAGCAAACAAGACTCTTAACAAGGTGAGGATGCTGCATAATAATCGTCCCCATATAGCCCTGACACTTTTGCTGGTGGTTTGTAGATCTCGGATACCAAATTGAAACCATACAACTTGGACGGGCGTGAATTCATACGACAGGCGGTTAAGGATCTGGAATCGGCAGGCAGCTTGGATAAAGACGGCTGGAAGATGTTTGACCACTTTGTAATGAACTTGCCTGATACAGCGATAGGCTTCCTCGATGCATTCCGGGGGCTCTACAGGGGTAAAAGGCAGATTTATGATTCCTTGGATTCTCCTCCGAAACTACCCATGGTACATTGTCATTGCTTCACAAAAAGCGACGATCCTGCTCAAGACATTGCAAAGGTAACACAGATCGCAAAGCGGAATGATGTGGACTGAATTTTGTTGTACTTTTTATGTGATATGTAGAGAGTGGAACAAGTCATTGGATCTCCATACGATCCATCCTCTAGCAAGCTACACTGGGTACGAAATGTTGCTCCGAAGAAAGAAATGTACTGCATCTCTTTCCCTTTAACCCCTGATATGATATTTGGTCCAAAAATGTATGTAGGTACAGATAGTATAGTAACTGCAGTCATAACTAATCTCTGATTTATGTGATTGGGTTATAGTACCGGCAAACGAACCCAAGATCAAGCTGGTAGCACTTTCTCGTCAACTCCCTCGGCAAACGTGAAGAAGCCTGCTATTTAGATACTTTTTTGGTGAAACTGTCATTAGAATAGATTCCGATAGCATTAAAGTTGTAGTTACGTATAAATTGAAGACAATAAAAGTACCATCATCGTGTGTATGTATACCCTCTCCTTCTTGCAGAGTGATATCGGCGTTTCAGACGTCTAGTCAGACTAGCCGTTTGCCTAATGCCATCAAAGATCTCCCGATGTGTTTTTTCCACACATTAAACGTCTGTGCCAGTACATTATGAAGCCTTTTATAGTGTTTGATTTATTTGGGTACTACCATTAATGTGGAGCTTGTCTTTGAGAGTGACATAACGAGCACGAGGTGAAGTTGGTTTTTAAACTCCGAAACCCAGGCACTTTTTTGGTTCTGTCCGAGCGATACTAGGTCTTCTCAGGCAAATGTACAGATGCTATAGTTACTTTGACCTAATAAATGTATAGGATTGGAGTATGTTGAGCTGCTGAGAAAATTCGGTACAGTGCATGCATATCTCTGAGAAAAAAAAAGGTCCGAGAGTACCCAGTCCTCAAAAAGTTCGTTAAAGAGAAGCCCAAGTATGAAGTTTCTTATAATCACAATCAGTCCTAAAGGTGTATAACATCATCTTAGTAAGAATAGTGGTGATTAGTGAATAGTGTATCTGTCATTTCAGGCCGGGATGATTGGATTCCAGTTTCGACCGGCCATCCACACACTCAAGTTCAAAAGTCCGCCCGGTTTTCTTTTTTTCGTTTCTCTTTCGCTCTTCCTCCCCCCTTTAATTGACTTTCTCCTACCACACCTTCATCTTCTCATGGACGACTTGCGCCACGATCCACCACGACAGAAACGATTAAAGGTTGCCAGGGCATGCTCGGAATGTCGCAGAAAGAAAACTAAATGTGACAATGGTCGACCGTGCGCTCCATGTACAAAGTCGTGCTCTGATTGTCAATACACCACACCACAGTTTGGACACCAGCGACAATCAATAACGAAGTCTAGCCAATTGGCCGGAAGTGGCACTCTAACAATGATAGCAACGACGACAACGACAGCACCAGCAACAGCAACGAGCATTACTTCAGCTTCGACAGTGGCAACAAGCTGCACCTTTGAGGATTCCACTTCAACAATAACCGGCGTAGAATTGGAGTCTCAGTCTTACAACAACGTGAGGCTACGCTCACCGTCAAAAAGGCCAATGTCATACACCATACAAGCGATTGAACAGCGACTACTGGAAATTGAAAAGACACTAGGGCTTTTACTACAGCGACACTATCCATCCCTTCCTCCGTTGGTTGTATCACCACCCTCATCATCAACCTCCTCTGCCTCTACAACATCATCACTAAGTACAGCAAACGCATCACATTCCCAGATAGAAACTGCCACAGAAACGAGCGGAACAAAGGATTACAATTCAGGGAAATCTGCGCATCACTTTAAACAGCACCGTCCGTCGTCAATTTCACCCAGCAGCACTTTGATTTTACCGCCATTACAAACGAGACTGACATCACCACCGTCGCACAACATTGACATAGTGCCACTTATACCATCCTTGTCAGCCACTTCAGGACCGACACTCTCTTACGAAACTCATCAACTGTTTGACCGGAAAATTCCTGGATTGACCTCTTTGTTGCAGCATGGTAAAGAGGACCCTGGTAATCTCAATGAACAACAGCCAACATACCATCACCATCACCATTATCATCACCATCATCTAAACCCTATTCCACCTTCGTGTATTCCCTAGCTATAGACTACTTTTTATCTACTCAATGTCTTTTTTTGTGCATAGACACCTCAATAAAATATAATTCTCTGTGTTTGATACGCAAGACAACTGAATGTGCCCGGCAAACATCAAGTTTCTCACCCTTGAACCCCTTCTTTTGCAATGTCTCCTTAACATCAGCACTAAAACACACCAGATTCGCTTCATTCTTTATCTATCATAGCTGGAACTACCCTTTAGAGCCATATTTGTGATAATAGTGAGCCTATGCTTGCTACAACGGTTTTACAGGAACCCAGAAGAACAGATCACGTGATTTTTTACGTATATGCTTTATATAGCAGCAAGCAATTTTTCCATCATCTGGGGTGATATGGCCGAGTTGGTCTAAGGCGCCGCACTCAAGTTGCGGTCTCGCAAGAGGCGAGGGTTCAAATCCCTCTGTCACCATTTTGGCATTCCGACCGCGGAGTTTAAAACGCTACAAAGACTTCCTTTCTTCTTCTTTGCTTCTTCATCTTTTTTTTTTTTT
>LT550481.1:118606-137991 GCA_900079185.1 Absidia glauca
GCTCAGAAGGTTTGGATAATGTGCTCTCGCCCTCACTTGACTTTTTTTTATGTAGACCCCTACTGGCGAAAACGTTCTTGTGCCTGGAAAAGGGGAAGATCCTTGTCTCTGACGATGCGGAGGTGGGCTGATCTTGGTCCTCTTGGTCCTGCTGTTTCTTTTTGGCTTGCTTTTGTTGCTTCTTTGTTGGCTTTGAGTAAGTAGTAGAGGTTGATGAATTGGTGGAAGAAGAGGTAGATGGATTTGGTAGAGGTCGTGTAGGTGGGGGGTAGGTGGAGGAAGAAGCAGTGGTCTCTGATGATGAAGAGGGGTGGATAAACTGGGTGGCTGCCATCAATGTTTTGGTCTCCAATTCTCGCTGGGCTATATGTCTCGATAGATCGTTATTCATGGTATTTAGCTCTGCATTCTTTGTATTCAGTAGGACCATCTCCTCTAAAATGGCATCACGTCTCTGATCAAGTTGTTCCAAAAGGTCACGGGCGGCTTGGATCTCTTGTTGGATGGATTGGTGCTGGATGGTGAAGGCAGTCTTTAATTGGTCGGCATTGCAAGTGGCACTAAAATGAAAGGATATGCAATGCGTGCTTTCGTTATTAACACGATGATCGCCTCCATGTTGATGACTAACTTTACCCCTTCGCTTTATGTGATTGTGACAATAGACAGATCTCATCGACAAGACGATCTCTTTGCTGGCGCAAGGTGTTACATGTAGTTTGCAAATTAGGTGCTGCACTTTGGAACATCCCACTCGTCAACCCAAGATGCTCCTTTAAATCACTCGCCAATGACCTGGATTGGTTCTGATTCTTTTGTACCGTTAGCTAGATGAAAAAAAGGTTTACTTTTTAATAAATGTGTGTGTGATTGTATGTTTGGTAAAGGATGATGACGGCGGTCATTGATTATCGTCATTCAAGTGTTTGTGTGTATGCGTAATCGTCGATAGGCGGACATGAGGGGTATTAGAGGGGCAGTCATAAGTGAATGAAGGACTTTATTTACCTTGTACTTATCCAGATTTGTCTCTGTTTCCTTCAGTCTTATCTTGGTAGCCTCGAAGCACTGCTTCAGTTCATCAAAGGACATCTCGTCTGGACATCGATCTGTCAATGAGGCGAGCGAGCCAGTTGGTTTGTCGGCATTAAAAATGTGAGGCGGAGTTGGAACTATTGATTCGGTTAATGCATCTCCGTCAGAGTACGAGACAAATGAACATTTGGAAGATGAAGACGAAGAGGGTGTCGGGGATGGACTGGCCATTATGTTTATAGTAGCCAAAAGTGACTAGGAGAGAAGACTGAAGGGTGGGATGGGATGTGAAGGAAGAAAGGAAAGGAATATAGTTAGAAAGGAAGAAAGAAAAGGTTGACAGGATCAGCACTCCTTAAAAAATGGGTATGTGCTGATGAAGTCGTTGGTATGCTATGTTGTTTCGTAGGGGTTGCTTTTTTTGAGAAATGTGGTGCTGTCCTTATATAGCAATTCTAGTTGACAACCTCATCGTGCCTTTAAGAAAAGAAGCACGAATCCTCCGCACACCTGGCAGTCTCTTTTTCTCTCTTCTCACTTGCCCATATAATACTGAATTACAGGCATGTCATGTTGGTGTGTGTATGATGTATTTTTACGATCTTCCGTTTTCTAGTGGTGGATTTTGGATTACTTTGATGGGTTTAGGGTATCTATATTTAGAAGCTAGGGCATTGATAAAGGGGCGAAACTGGATTGAACTGATTGACAGGTTGGCATCGGTAAAAGTGGGCGGAACGAAAAGTGAGCGAATGTGCGATTCAACTTTTCATTGATTCAAGCATACAATGAGCCATAGTTCTGTTCTTACCCACATATGAGTAAGGTGTGAAAGTGGAACAGGGAGGTCCCCTTAAAGTGAGCCCACACAAATGCTCGGGAGATGCATTAGCGTACCTTTGAATCCTCATAGATTGTATCTATGATACTTTTGAACCGAAATATATATACATGAACACTTCGGGTTATAATCCCCTGATTGAAAAAAGCTGTGCATGAACGAACCTCGTCGGAGTTCAAATGGACTGACGGAAATTTGGTTAGAGTAACTTTTTTTGACGCCTCACCAAGGGATTATACACTAACCTTTATGAGCAAAGGGATAAATCCATTTGCTGTCCCCGTTCGTTGTAGATATGCTACGGCTTTCAAGCATTTGGGCTTTCAGGGCTGAAATCGCTTCTATAAGGTTCAAACACCGCCTAACCGAGGATACCTAGGAGCATACATGCTCGCAAATATGACAAGTGTGTAGGGATGATCTCTCAAAAAAGTAATGGGAGAGAATTTGAAATAAGGGAAAGGATGGAAGGTCTTGGACATGATTCTATCTCCTTTAACAATCGAGATTCTTGTATCGCAGTAGACTTTCAAATTCCGATGACGGCGGCAACTGTAGATTTCTTCCCCTGGGGTTCTCCGCGCAGAGGCAACGCACGGGGAATGCTACAGACAGAGCCATCCTGAATTTTGCTGACAATAAGGACTAACATGGCGGGGGACTCTCTGAGTCCCTGACTTCAGTCCCGGTCATAGATGGGACTCAACTTGAAATGAAGATAAAACCGCCCCTGCCGACACACCCCTCCAACAATGTGTGCCTATGCATTCTAGATTTCAAACCCCGATTGACTATAAGATTATTTTTTATGCCCGTCCTTCATTTTTGCTCCTTCTTCTCCTCGTCATTCCTTTTTTACCGCATTGTCATTTTTTTTTTTACTCCACGACGACTAAAGAACAAACGAACGAGCACACGAACGAACGAACGGTAACTCTCTTCTTCTCACGTCATGTTCATCTTTTGCTTACCATTACTAACTTTTTGCCTTTTGCATCGTTCCTCTTTCTTTTGACACTAGATCGGCTACGACGATGACGACGGCAATAGGGACGACGACGATGCTAATGACGACTCCACCACTGCTTCATGACGCTTAAAAAGGCACTTTTAAAATTTTCAAATGTAAAAAACATGGGGAAACCCTCGCAATTTTTTTTTAGGTGCACTCCCAATCCATTGTAGAATCTCGTAGCCCAAGTTACTAATAAAAGTGTACCAAATCTTTGCCCATACCCTTCCGCTACTATCACTGGTACTTTTACACAGCTTGGCCGTCTTTTTCCGCCTCCCTTTGCTTGGTTTTTACAGTAGCTTAGTCATTCTCATTACGACCCGTCACCATTTACACATTAGCTTGATTCCGGCCTCAAACATAGTCTGTACCGTAGCCCATTAATCCCATTGTACCAATAAAACTTTGTATGTATGCGAAGGTAGACCTTACGATCATGTACCTTACGATCATGTACACGTCATTAGATTCATTACAACTAGTAAACCAATGGTGTTTTAAGAGTTGTCAATGATGAGCTATTTATCTGTAGTTTGTCTTTATAATGTACATGGTATTGTCATGGTTGTGGATTTGAGAAACGTCTTTCGTATAATGATTCAAGTAGGCTTTATTGATGGGATAGGACTAAAGGGCTACGGTACATGCTATGTTTGGGGTCGTAGTTAAGCTAATGTCTAATGGCAACAAGCTATTGTAGTGGGAATGACTAGACTGCTGTGGATTGGGAGTGCACCTAAAAAAAAAATTGCGAGGGTTTCCCCATGTTTTTTACATTTGAAAATTTTAAAAGTGCCTTTTTAAGCGTCATGAAGCAGTGGTGGAGTCGTCATTAGCATCGTCGTCGTCCCTATTGCCGTCGTCATCGTCGTAGCCGATCTAGTGTCAAAAGAAAGAGGAACGATGCCAAAGGCAAAAAGTTAGTAATGGTAAGCAAAAGATGAACATGACGTGAGAAGAAGAGAGTTACCGTTCGTTCGTTCGTGTGCTCGTTCGTTTGTTCGTTAGTCGTCGTGGAGTAAAGAGAATGACAATGGGGAGGCAAAAAAGCAATGACGAGGGGAAGAAGAAGCGAAGAAATAATGAAGAGAGACAGAAGTACACTTATAGCAAAAGGCGGAGTCTGAAAAATCATAACTTTTTATCGAGTTTTCGATTTCCCACTCCAGCATTTTTGTCAGTATTTGCCCTGTTTCTCAAAACCGGAATGGACAGCCTACCTTCAAATTTCAAATGCAGTACAATGCAATTCATATATACGAAGGCATACCAAAAACGAGATACTTTTATGAGATTTGCTTGCATTAACATCACACAAAGCACCAAAACAGCGACTGATAAAAGTACCCCCAAAGTCGGCAGTTCATCCCAGAAAAGCACAACATCCTTGGCATCGTTCGATAGATAGGAAGTACAACTTTCTTCATGTGAAATCCAAAGGTGAGTTATAACTATCGTTTACAGGAAAATCAGTGCCCAAGAAAAAGAGACACTTTTCATGGGGGATGGATGGTCCCCCATCTTTCAAATGTCGGAGCTGAAATACTTTTCCTGCGATTTTCATACAACTTTGTTTTTCCAACAGGAGGACACTAAGGAAACATAGTGATTGTGTATGTAGACTTCAAACAGCGAAGTTTTAAAGTGAATGTGAGCTTCGATGTGCTATACACTTGACATAGATCGGAGACCCTTCTGTACTCTACACAAAACCCAAACCATGCTGTGTGGACTCTCCAATAGTGGTTATATATAGTGATTTAGCTTGATCTCCTTAGATGGTAGTAAGTAAAAACTTGAAATGTCACATTGTCTTCCCCCTCACACGCACTATACACACACTATATCAGTCTGTTATGAAAATATAGGTATCTTGAGGGTAATACAAAGGAAAGGTGCTCTTAAAAAAGACCAATCGGAGGGTCTAGAATGAAAGAAGCCTCATATAGAGGTCTTTTATGGTTTGTTCGAGCTTGCAATGAACGTAAAGTGTGAATAATTAGAGATACCCTTCATTTCACATGTCTTTTGGTGACCAAAATGTTAAAAGATAGCACAAGCAAACGGGGAATGATCCTATGAGAACGGACACCTTTTCAATTGATGCGGATTTGACATTACGAATTTCCAACTCCGACCGGTCTCCATATAAAATTTTCCTCAATCGGCAAACTGTCTTTCTTCCCTTCTTTCCCTCTTTTTTTCTGGCCACCACAACGATGAACGCTCGCACAATTCCCACGGTATGGTCAAGAAGTCCAGAGGCGTTATTATGTAAGAATAGTGAAGTTGATGTTGTCAAGATGGAGAAGTTACTAATCCCTTCACTTTTTTTTTTGGTATTAGCGTTTACCACCAGTACAGCCACTTCACTTCTACCTTGTAATAAGAAACGATCGATCCAAACGAAAATGACAGCAGACCGACTTCCACCTTTGAATGAATTCATTGCAACTGTTTTCGAAAGGTCTCAACTACCGCCTTGTGTTTGCTTGGTGTCGTTGATCTACTTACAACGTCTCAAGATGAGTCTTCCCCGCCATGCCCGTGGTGATGTCGACACTCCATATCGTTTGTTTTTAGCAGCCATCCTCACAGCAAGCAAATTTATGTCGGAAACTGGGACGTGCCTTACAAGCCAAGCCATCACCGAAATGACCGATCATGTATACACCTTTAAAGACGTCAACCTCATGGAGCGAAGCTTTCTTGGCCTAATCAAGTATAATTTGTTTGTGGATGTGCAAGGGATCAAAGACTATCTAGCCATGCATGGAAAACTACTGGAAATGGGTCTAATTGAAGAGGTTTTGGACCCTTGAACATCCGCTCCCCCACATTAGTCTAGTCTACCCCACTCTTCTCTTCTTTTGTTTGTACTATAGCCTTTTGATTGTAAGTAGTTACTTGTACACTATAGTCCCTTATGCTTCTCCTATTGTATATTATCATGCATTCTTGTGATCTCTTGTAAATAAAGCTCAACTTTCATGTAAAAATCAAATGACCGTGGAAAAATTTATCCTCAGTAATGCATTGCCGAACCAACCCCCTTCTGTACCAGATGACTTGCTATGTTTGACTGCTGGTGGTGAAAAGTGTGTCGTGTAAGGAAAAAGGATGTTCTTGTTCAGTATGACAAGCGACAACCAATCATGTTTAGGTTTGTTCAAAACCCATTGTCATGCGGATGTTGAAACTTGATTGGGTTAATAGGAACAAGGTGAAAAAATATTATGTGGGCGGGCAATTTCAACTCCGACCATCTCACTTGTGTGTGCCTTTTCAGGCGGACCTCGATTTCTCTCTTCTTTCTTCCTTTCCTCCATCTTTCCACTATATTCTAATGGCGCGGTTGTTCTTATCGGTTCCTGAAGCTGCTGCTTCTTCAGACACCATCCAGTTCAAGCTTGTATTGGCTGGTCCGGTAAGGATAATGGTTGGGACGATCTCATTTGCTTTATGAACACTAATACATCTTGGCCTTCATAGGGTTTACAAGACTTCATCACTCAGCACAATGTTATACAAACTACTGTCTTTAGGTCTTTTCAACAGATTGCTTGGTTACAGGAACAACTTTGCCAATCTGTCAAGGTGGTAGTGCCAACTCTCCCCGAATCACCGACACTGTCTTTAATGGACGATCAGGACTATGTGGAACGGAAACGGTTACAAGTCGGTCGATACTTTGATAAACTGATCCAACGAAAGGTGTTTTATGAACATGACCAATTCATTCACTTTTTATCCAACGATATGGTAAGAGCTCATCAGATTAGCAGTAGTAACAAGCGAAGTGAATGCAAAACCATGACTGGCTGGCTGACTCACCTTCACTCCTCCAAACTTAGGCACCGACCCAAGTTAGTCTTACAAGTAAAGGTGTACTATCCTTTTTACGCTTCAATCGGACACTCAAACAAGGCCGTGGTGGATTCCACTCTTACAAAGCGACCGAACCTGTTGAAGGAGTAAGGCATGGAGCCGCTTCTTTTTCTGATCTAACCAACTTTTTTTGATGGATCGAACATAGGATGAAAACGATACCTTCCATCGACATCAAATCTATATCCTCATGCTGGAGTCTTACTTTGGATCGATCGCGGAAGCACTCTCTCAAGTGATCTTGTTACGTGAAGGTAAGCTCTCTCAAGAGTCAATCATGAAGTGTGTACTCACTTTGTCTTTTCTCACCTTCCATACAGGATTGGCGGATACTCTGACACATCTGGGTGATATGGTGATTGAAACAACACAAAGCAAGTATCGATTAGGTGATGGAATCACTCAAAAGGATCAGCAACGGGCACTGGATCGCAAAATGCAGTTATTTGGCTTACTGATGGACGAACTCGGATTTCTTGTCACACGGCAGGTAAGCAAACGAATCGCAAAAACTTCACTGGACTATCATCCTCACTTTTGAAATCAATGTTCTGTTAGGGAAAGGAAGAAAACATGCAGTATGGTGATGTGTTGTTGGAATACAAAAACTCTATGGATGGACTAAAGGTAAGGCAGAAACCTTCAGAGGTACGGTCTTATAAACTGATCTTATTATCTTATGTAGACTGTATTCAACTCCCGGACGCAAAAGTTGATGGAATATGTAGCCAGCGCTAAACAACGGAATCGAAAACGAGATCGCGCGGACAAACTGAAGCTACGAATGGGCCTAGCTGCTTCTGAAGTACGATCAGCAATGACCGAAGAACAAGAAGTAAGTTTTAAACAGTTTGGTACTCTGAATGTTGCTTTATACACAATGCTCACCTGGCTTATTTCCTCTCCTCTAGGCCACTGATGAACTTGGTGAAACCAAACGTCAATTCGATGAATGTCAAGACACTGTCAAGAACGAAATTAGACTATTTGAAACTCAGAAACGCCGCGATCTCACCCACAGCATGAAGAACTACGCAAATCTAAGTCTTCATTACGAACGTGCAAAACTGGTGGCCCTGGAAAAAACCTTGTCGGAAATACAGCTCTTGAAACCAACACCAATTGCGTACCATCATCCTTTGAATCTTCTGGACGACGAAGATACCCAATCATCCTCTTCAGGCACCTCTTCTTACCGGGAACGAAACACAAGCAACAGCGGAGGAAGCAATACCAGCAAAAGGCGACACAAAAACCATCATCGACCACAGAAAACACTACAATCATCAGCATCTCTACCGACTTGGACCAGAAAACGTACTGGGGACGGCGACGATGACGATGATAACAACTGTACCGACAAGAATGAAACCAATGATAGCAACACAAATGATGACTCTTTAATGAATCGGCGTGTATCCCCCTTTACAAGATATGAAGATGGCACTTCAAGTCATGTCTTATCTTCTTCTTACGATGATAGGTTGCGAAATTCAACAACGACATCGTGGTAAACCTTACTTTATATAACACTAGAAGCTTAGCTTAGGAATAGTTACCCCCCCCCTTCACCATCCTCCTTCAATAAATAAAAATCGACCTTGTTTGTACATTTGAAAGGACACAGTTTTTATAGAACCACCGATTCATAGGTGGGAGTCGAGCAAGTTGGATGATGAGGTGTATGTTGGAGGCTAGATGATGGGTTGCGCGTTTACAGGATAGCGGGCTATGGGTTATTGGCTGTAATTCAAATGCCGACACCGGTAGGACAAAGAAGGGGTGCCTGAAAAAAAAGTGGAATTGGCTCCCTCACTCAAAGTTGGCTCTGAGCCGTATGTTCTAGTCATGGAAAGAAGTAAAAGAATAAGGATGGGTCCTAGTAAGTTTATTAACTGGATGAGACTAAGGTTAAAATATGTCTAACTGGGGGTGGGAGATGTATAGTTGTAGACATGGGTTGCTATGGAGTGACTATTCTAATGTAGTTAGAGCTGTCCCAGCGGGTCCAAAACTGTCCATCCCGTTCTGGTCCCAGAGAGCCGATATTCGTTGCTATTCCATTCGATCATTCTAGGAAAAAAAGGAGCAATGATGCAAAAGGTAAATGTCAGTCATGCTAAGTCAAAGAGGGACGATTCCTGAAAAGGAGAGAGTGACCCTGCGTTCGTCATTCGAGGTCGTTACATAGAGGGTGAGTCGTTCTTGGTGTGGTGTCAATGTCGTTGGAAAGAAAAAAAAAAGTGATGAAGAAGCAAAGAAGAAGTAAAGAAATGGATTGATGGAAAAGATTCTTTTGTAGCCAACGCGGAGTTTGAATCCCAGAGAAGCACCAAGAGCGGGTAGTGGGCAGCTTTGAAAAACTCACTCCTATACGATACAGACGCACATTACTGACACATTCTCCCAAAAAGGCCAGCTTTAATCTCATTCACCACTGGGTACACCCCTCTAGATTCGCTGTTTTAAGCCCTGACGGTGATGGCAAAATCCCATACCAACCCTTCCCTGGTTGCCTGGAAACGCTCCTATTACACAGTAGACAACCTATACCCAGACCCAGATGCATCACAAACACGATTCATATAAAAACAATCACACAGTACAAGACAAGACATCTACAATCTAGCGATAAGGTTTATTATAAAGGTGCATTGATAAAGTTTGGCGCTTGTATCTATTGTTGTTCCTTGAATTGCTTGGCCCACTATAAAGAAAGGAGAGATAATCAATTAGAAAGGGCAGAGGTGGTGCAGTAGTTGGTTACTTACCATCATGGAAGGAATCCATCGAGTAGGTTGTTGGTAACGGCGCTAGGTAAAGAGAAAGGAAAAGGATAAATCAAAGGGAATACAATTTCAACGCCATGCTCTCTTCCTATTAGCTGTGTTTCTGTTTTCGCTTACTTCTTTGTTGGCGGATACTTTCCAGATAGCGGCCATGGTGACAGTCATACCGAGAGCAGCAACAATGGTGTTTGATTTCCAGGCTTTAGGTTGAGACCACCATCCACCGGAAGGAGCCCTATCATTGTAAGGAAAGGGAGGTTAGAGAGACATGCATAATTATACACCGGAAGCTTGTGATTGATCGTAACCACTTTGCCTCTTCTACTATTTTGTGTTTACCAGACTTTGGGATAAGGGAATCGAGTGACAGCACCCTAATGAATGGTAAGCCATACGAATGACAGGAAGTAAGATGAAAGGTATCAGTAAAAGGTAAAGCAATCTATCAGCAAACGCAAGAGTCGTGTCCATTGTGCCGCATCTCTTACCATGTTTAAGATTGTATAATGTAAGTGAGGAGAAAGGGAAAGAGAAAGACGGATTGTTTTTTTTTATCAGCGTCACTCCCAAGTCGGAGTCAGATTTCGAGGCAGGGCAGTGGGTGAGTGGCGGAATTTGAATTTTCACTGTTATTTCCCACTTTTTCAAATCTTTCAGTTTCTTTCTTTCTTTCCTCTCGCCTTCTCCGGTTATACCAAACGACATTTGATACATTCCCATACACTCATCATGTCTGTCGAAGTAAAAAGGGTAAGCCCGAAATTGAAGACGTCGGCCGATTGATTCTAAGAACTACAATACTAACTTGCTTGTTTGGTAATCTGTAGCCCAAGTACAGATTTCAAAGTGAAATACAGCAAATGATGTTCGTTTTTGGCGAAGTCTCTGATCCTCTGCAAGAAACGACAACTTTGGTAGAAGACATTATACGGTCCCAAGTGATTGAAATAGTAAGTATTGAAAAAGGATTTGCTAGTGTCGTCCGATAATCTTTTGACACCACGCTTTTAGGTCATACAAGCATCTGCACAGGCTTCTAGACGTAACTCAAGGTACCTGAATGCCGAAGATTTGATATTTCTGATGCGTCACGATCGTGCCAAGGTGAATCGACTACGCTCCTTTCTCAGCTGGAAAGATGTCCGGAAGAACACCAAAGATGGCTCTGGGGATCCTGTTGAAGATATGATGGAAGATACCAATGCTGGAAAGGACGGTAGGTAGCAAAGCAAGAAAAGTGAATTAGTGTATACTGAACACCTTTTGATTTCAAGGCAAGCTGTATAGAAGCATCATCAAGCTATCATGGGAACTAGTCAACCAATTCTCTGATGTTATTGTCAAGCCCAACAATCCTGAGGACGAATCCGATGATGAAGACGAATTGGAAGCATACAACGACTCAATACAACGACTCCGACATGCCGACGAAGTGACGAAAGCAATGACACGGGAAGAATACGTCCACTACTCCGAATGCCGCCAAGCCTCCTTCACCTATCGAAAAGGCAAACGATTTAGAGAATGGGCCAACGTCAGCGCTTTTGTGGAGGTGAAACCAAATGATGATATCGTCGATAGTCTGGGATTCTTGACGTATGAAATGGTCTCCAAACTCACTGCTATGGCCTTGCAAATCAAAAGGGACCTGATGGAAGCCGATGGGAAGAAAGAAGAAGAAGGATCTGCCGGGAACAAGCGAAAACGGGACGGTGAAGAAGATGGCGAGCAGCTCAAGAAGGAACAAAAGGTGGATGGATCAGCAACAGGCACCACTTTATCAACTTTGGATTCAACTTCATCAACAGCAGCGGCAGTAACACCAGGATCAGTAGTAGCAGAAACGGAAACACCTCACTCATCGACAGCAAAGGATAGCCCACAAGAAACGAAGAACAAGGATGATGAAGAAGGATCTGGACTCTTCTCTTTGCCAAGTACTGAACAAACACCATTACAACCCGAACACATCCACGAAGCATTCAGACGTCTGCAGCAATCCCCACAGCCAATCAAGAACTTCAGAGGTGGTTTGGTGCGAACGCGGATCTCACTCATATGATGGTTTAGACTCTTACTATTAGTTACTTTATTCCCCCCCCACCTGTGTTACTTGACATTGTCATCAGCGAAGGAACTAATAAATATTAATGCTGTGTATATCTTCTCACTCTAATGTCTTTAAAAATTGTTGGATTGGGCCTTGATGTATCATAAAACCAACTTACAATACTTTCCCCCAGTCCATTTCATTCAGGCACACTCTTACCCGCACTGGTTTGGTGGGATTGGCATGCCAAATGTCTTGCCCCTCCTTTTTTTTCAGTTGTCAAACTTGGTACAGCGGCATATATCAGAGTATCCAAGATGACCAAAGTCTATACAAAAGAGTGAAGTCATTACGATGGTTTCAAGTAGGTTTATTGATTGAAGGAGACAAAGTTTATGCTATACGGAGGGAGTCGTGCGAAGGTATGTGGGTGCAGGACTTGAAATGACTAATCTAGGGTAATGAGCTACAAGATGAAGAAAGGGAGAGCCGATAAGCGGTGCTAAAAGTATCAGTGGTAGTGGGTAAAGGGGAGTATACAAACAAGTAGTGACGTTTAACAGCACAATGGCTACAGAATCTACAGTGGAATGGGAGTGCACCTAAAAACAATGCGAGGGTTTCTTCATGTTTTTCGTAAACTTTTGAGCCCAATCCCTGATCCAAGTCCATGTCCATCTAGTCCTGCTTCCAGAGAGCCTATATCCGTTGCCATCACAATCGATCTGCAAAGAAAAAGAAGAGTAATGACGCAAAAGGTAAATGTTAGCCAGGGTAAGCAAAAGGTGGACAAGTTGGTAAGAGGGAGAGAGTTACCCTGTGGTCGATGTTCAAGATCGCTGTATAGCGGACGAGTCGTTTGTGGTGCTATGGTATTGTTAATGGAAAGAATAAAAGAGATGAAGAAGCAAAGAAGAAGCAACGAAAAGAATTTAAAGCAACTCTTGTAGACGGAGTTTGAAAATTAAATAGGGTCGCCAAGGGGCGCAATGTCGGAGTTTAGCATATCGAATCCACTTTTTGCATGAATGTCAATGATTTGCATTGTGTATGAGTATTCGCATAGTGAAAAAGTTAATTACATTCACATATGATACACTTTTATGGGACCTGGTAAAAGAATAGGCATTCACCTGATGGCCTCTTCCGTCAAAGTGAAAACGCTGAGTCATTCGACGCCGCCGAGGTTATCAATTGAGCTGTTGCCACTTTTTATACGTCAAAACGAGAATACAGCGAATGCAATGAGGCACCATTGAGGGCGCAGAGAAAGGCATCATTGGTAAGTTTCAGGGGAGCAAGTGGGCAGGCACGTTGTTGTTTCAAAAGGAGGGTAGAGAGGAGGGATCAACACGACGGGGCAAATGAAAAGAAAAGGATAGGAGTAGAAAAAGAAAGGGGCAGGTTTGTCTATTTCGGGTCTCACTCGCACGTGCTAAACCACATCATTACTGATCATATTTCTTTTCAGAATGCCACCCGTTGGGTGCTTGGTCCGATGAAATACCATCCACCATGATTGTCTCTGCTGAAGCCCACAGAAACAAGTCGACCTTTTGGGGTAAAGAATCCAATCATGCAATACATAAGCTACTTTATGTACCGAAGCATATGGATGCGTGTGTGAGTGTAATTGCAATGGATCTTCCCATGCGGCCGTATGCGCCATCTCATTGTCAAATTTCAGACTCCGCCAATTATGCTATCGAGCAGATCAATTTGACAAAGCAAAACCGCCCTCGGGTTAGAGCGCTTTTATTTTTGGATCATCCAGCCATTGTTTTACTTTACTCACTCCCTTCTATTGTAAACCTCATCATCATACCATAGTCTATTTTAATGAACTCCCTTTTGTTTATGTCTCTCCTACCTCCTCCCCCCCTCTTTTTTCCTTCTCGATGATAAAGACCTATCACTTTTTGTCTTTTTCCAACTTTCGTCTCTTTTATCTCCTTCTTTTCGGCACACACTCATCTTTTTCTTTCCTGCCTTTCACTTTTCATTCACTTACTACATAGCAATCTTCTCAAATCGACTTTTGAAAAAAAGTGGTAACCATGGGCATTTGTACATCATCCGAAGAGCGTGCTGGAAGAAACAAAAGTCAGTCCATCGATCGTATGATTGAAAAGGACGAACAAAAACTGAAACGTGAATGTAAAATCTTGCTACTAGGTAAGTTGACACCCATTGAGCCGATGAAAATAGGAGAGTTGTCGGAGTTTGTTTGATATTGGATTTTTACCCCTGAATTTTTTCTCACATGTTGTACAGGTAGCGGAGAATCTGGCAAATCAACCACTGTTAAGCAGATGAAGATTCTTCATCAAGGCGGATATGATAAGCATGAACTTTTCACATGGAGAATCTTTGTGTATAAAAACTTGATGGAGTCAGCACTAGCCCTAGTGCAGGCCGTCCAAAAGTTTGGTTATCAGTACGAAAACGAGAAGAACAACGTAAGTTTCTTTGATATAAAACGTCACTGCTTAACTTTTCATACGCTTAGTACTATGCAGATTACATCGCCAACTACCAACTAAGCGAACATAGCCACCCTGCGCTCGATGCCACTATCATCGAAGCTATCTCAAGCGTGTGGAAGGACAGTATCGTTACTGAATTGCTAAACAAGGAAGGAGGCGAATTCTATCTCATGGATTCGGCACCTTACTTTTTTGATCATGCCAAGCGTATTGGTCATCCTGATTACGTTCCTGACGTACAAGATGTTTTAAGAGCTCGATCTAAAACTACTGGAATCATGGAGTCACATTTCAATCTCGGCCAGCTACATATACAGTAAGCTACTCTTGAGTGGGGTGGAGAAAAAAGAAAGGACCTCGTGCTGACCTATGCATAGTATGTTCGATGTAGGTGGGCAAAGATCCGAACGAAAGAAATGGATCCATTGTTTCGAGGCAGTTACTTCCATCATCTTTTGCGTCTCATTGAGTGAATACGATCAAGTCCTGCTGGAAGAATCTCGTCAGGTACAGTGATGGCATTTGCATGAAAGTCTTTTGAATACCGCTCGCAAACTAAACTCCGACTTTTTTTTTGAAATAGAATCGAATGATGGAAAGCCTGGTGCTATTCGAGTCAGTGATCAATAGTCGGTGGTTCCTAAGAACATCCATCATCCTATTTTTGAACAAGATTGATCTTTTCAAGGCTAAACTACCGAGAATTCCGCTTGAAAGATACTTCCCTGATTATGGCGGTGGAAACAACGTCAGTAAAGCCGCAAAGTATATCCTATGGCGCTTTAGCCAGACAAATCGTGCCAAGCTTCGGATCTATCCACAGTAAGCAATCATCAAAAACCTTAAAAATCTCACATGAATCATGCATGTTGTCTATCGCGATTGCTAACTTTATCTTATAGCCTCACCGAAGCCACAAACACTGCAAATGTAAGGAACAGGACGGATTTGACATATCGGAGTTCTAACATTTGATTTTTTTTTTCAGATCAAGGTTGTATTCGCCGCAATCAAGCGCACTATCCTCAACAATGCCTTGAAAGACTCCGGCATACTTTGAAATAAGATATGCGCAGCTCATAGCGACTTACTGCCTTGCTTCTCGTTTCACTTCACCAGATTCATACTTGTCCGTATGATAGGTCACTTATGTTTGACACATAGATAACTCCCCTGCCTCCCCTCCTTATCATATACTGTATACTTAAATGACTAAACTTATAAACCATCTTAGCAACCATATCCTAGAGCACCGAGTTGTCATCGGCAAATGGGAGGGCTATCTTCAGACTTCGATCGGCATGAAAGCGTAATGCAAAATACCGATGGTCGTGCCATGAAAGGTCGAATTTTGAAGGTAGGGACATGCATGAATTAGAAGACTTGGCTTCTCTTTCAAGACATGGCCACTTGTATTTTGTTGGAAGGGTTGGTTCTCTCTTGATCACCGTCTTTCCATAGCAACTGTTAATTCGACATGGTTGTTGGACGTTTTCAATCTCCGACAGGACGAACCCCTAGCGGTGGGCCGACTGAGCTTGGTTGGCATAGTGCAAACAAGCTAAGGAGGACGTATCTGTAGATACCTAGAAAGTTTTTTGATGTGAAGGTCGGTAAAAGTGTGTGTGTGGGTGTCGTATTTGTACTCTTTTGTTGCAAGATGTGATTTGAAAGTCCCGTTAAAGCTTAGGTTGTTAAGATGGATTTCGAAAGCTGAAATTGGAGGCCTGAAGTTACCGTCAAAGCAATGTGAAATTAGAAAAATACCAGATCCACCCTGAACGTTTTCATACACTATTCAAGTCCCGGTATGTGCAAAAGGGGGTATTGCTACTGACAAGTAGGATTTGGAACGTGAGGCCCGCCTTGGACTCTGTGCACAACAACACTCTTCACGCTGTATCAAGTGCATGGGTAAATAAAGCTCACTTTTGAGTTTGACACCTTGCCTTTTGAACGCTACATACATAAGCACAATGTGTCCCTGGCATCCTCCGGTTGAGAAAACCAACAGCGTTGACAAAATTGTTCAAACTCCGATTGGGGTTATACATAAAAGTATCAGGTTTTCTGATCGGCCTTTCCTCCACTTCTTCTTTGCCTCCCCATCACTTTTTTGTTTCATCGACATTAGCATCACACTACGAACGACGACGACGATGACGACGAAAGACGAACGACGAACAAACGGTAAGGATCCACTTCCCAGCATCCTGTTCGTCTCTTGTGTACCATGACTAACAATTGCTCTTTACATTATTCATCTTTCTTTTGACTTTAGATCCGTTACAACGATGACAACGACGATAACGATAACGATGACGACGATGACGACTCCACCACTGCTTTATATCGCTTATTAAGGCTGTTTTAAAATTTTTATAATGTAAAAACATGGGGAAACCCTCGCAATTTTTTTTTTAGGTGCACTCACTTTTCCTTGTAGATTCTGTAGCCATTGCGCTGATAAACATCACTACTTGTTTGTCTACTTTCCTTTGCCCACTGCCATTGACACCTTTTGCACCGTTGGCCAATTCTCCCTTTCTTCATTCCCTAGCTCATTACACTACATTAGTCACTCCACGACCGGTACATACCTTCGCAGCCTCCCCTCCGTATAGCTTAAACATAATCAGCTTCAGTCAATAAAACTTACTTGAAACCATCTCCATGATTACCGTCTTAATTCCTGGGGCCAAAGTTGAGCGAAGGAAACGACATTCCGCTGCTGATACTCTGGCTTGACTTGTATTTTGCGCACAATAAGGGATTTGCTCTGTGTCAAGTGTCCAAATGAACTATTCTCACCTTTTTATTTGATTACTTTGTCTTTTTAACTCTATTTACACAAGTACCATGCGTTCCTGGCATCCTTGGGTTCAGAAAACCACCAAGTTGCCGATTTTTAAACCCCGCTTTTTGAAAAAGTATGATCCATCCCCCATGTCACTTTTTGTTGGACATAAGGTTTTCTCGTAAAAGAGATAACAAACCTCACCCCAAAATTTACATGTAGGAAGTTGTGCTTTTAACTACAGAATGATGTTGAGGTTGCTGACTTCCGTTGGATGAATGACCAACTTTGAGGTCACTGGAATCAGTCGCTATTTTGAGGCTTAGTATAGTGTTCAGAGAAGCATACAGCGCAGGTATACTACAATTTTGATATCTTTCGATAGATATACATTTCATCTTGTTTCATGTGGAATTTGAAGATGGGTTATCCATCTCGGTTTTGAAGAACAAGGCAGCTTGTCACAAAAATTTACATCTAGAAATCAAAAAAAGTCAAATGTGCCCGGCCCCCGCCCACTTGATTTCACACACCCGACTTTTTCAAATTCTTGTGTGCGTGCATGTCAGAGCTTCCAAGAAGACTGGAGCCTATTCAAAAGAGTAATGTCAAGGAGATGGATTCAATCAGGTTTTTATTGACTGGATAAGATTACGGTAAAGCTAAATGTAGAACTTGTCAGGTAGTGACTAAACTAGTGTAATGAGCCAAGGATTGAAGAAAAGGAGAGCTGGTCAGCGGTACTAAAATTATCAGCGGTAGTGTGCACATAGTATGGGCCAAGGGATAATGCACTTCACAAGTACAATGGCTAGGGAATCTATCATTAGGAAGTGAGTGCACCTAAAAAAAAATTGCGAGGGTTTCCCCATGTTTTTACTTTAGAAAAATTTTAAAACAGCCTTAAAAAGCGATATGAAGCAGCAGTCGAGTCGTCATCATCGTCATCATTATCGTTATCGTTATCGTCGTTGTCATCGTCGTAGGGGATCTTAAGTCAAAGGAAAGATGAATGTGTTAGTCATGGTACACAAGAGATGAGCAGGATGCTGGGAGGGGGAGTCTTACCGTTTGTTCGTGGTCGTTCGTCTTTCGTCGTCGTCGTCGTTCGTAGTGTGATGCTACTGTCGATGGAAAAAAAAAAGTAATGGGGAAGCAAAGAAGAAGTGAAGAAAAGGCAAATCAGGAAACCTGATACTTTTATAAACACAACCGGAGTTTGAAAACTAGTGAGGCAGTATGCAAAGTTTAGGATTCCCTATAGACATGATTGGAAGCAATTAAAGGTTCACTACACTACGATTTTTATTCCGAGCTGTAAAACAAAGCAGGAGATAGCATCTAAACTAAGAGGATTCTTGCTTCTTGGCTTGGGTACCTGTGAAAAGACAATAACGACGGGTCAGCGAAATTCCCCATCACATATCCCGTCCATCACGGTCCGCCCTAACCCTTACCTTCACGGAAGCCATTCTTGAAACGACGGTGGACAACCTTCAAGTATCGCATGCGACCAGTACCGGTAGTCTTTCTTCTCTTGCCCTTTTCGGACCAGTTGACTAAGTGAAGAAGCGTTAGTGCGTCAGTCGTCTTCTTTCCCGAGTGCGAATAGACTTACAAGACCGGATCTTGGCAGCAGGATAGCCACATTGAGCACAGGTCTTCTTTTGCTTATGGTAGGAGCGGTCACCGCAACGACGGCAGAGCGTGTGGGATTTCGTGTGACGTTTACCGAAGGAGGATGTACCTTTAGTCTATAAAGAGTGCGTGCAGATGAGATGAGCAAGGTGTGATCCAAATCGACGAGGATGATAGATGATATATAAAGTGCGTAAGAATGGTTTGGCAGGGTGAATTCGAAGAGTATTGTAGAATTGGGCTGAATAGACAGTTGTCATGGTGGCATTATCGATTAATTCCACTGGTTCGTCGTCTTCCGCTGATCCATCCATCCAATCATCCATCCATCCATCCATCCATCCATCCATTATAGCACTGTATCCATCTTATATAACCATCTATGCATCGTCATTCTCATACAACCGATTCATTTTCTTCTTACCATTTCAAAAAAGTATAACCACGGAGGAAGGAAGAGCAATCAAATCAATAGCTGGATTCACCTCTTTGACAAAGTTCCAGTTTCAAACTCCGCTAGTGAGCGGGATTAAAATGTTTACCCCTTTGCATGATCCACAAACACCTGTGCCTGTTCCTTGGTAACTATGCTGCACACCCACCTGCTACGAATCCCCTTCAATTGGTCTTATACCTGCATCCATTATATCGCTTCAATCAGAGATTCATTATCCACTATTGCACTTTTGAAGTCCCACTTTATTAAAATGATTCCTACAATATGAAGCTATTCTAACACTAGTCATTTGGTTTTCATAGCCTCTAATCGTTTGGCGGCAGTTTCATTATCAACAGGCAGATAGTAAAGAGAGGGGTAGGTTTTCGTCTTTAAGAAGAGATCATCCA
>LT550481.1:138867-150523 GCA_900079185.1 Absidia glauca
TACCTAATCGACGTTTGACATTGGTAGATGGTGAGGATCCTTTAGCGCCTTGTTCAGTAGAGAGAGAGTCGTCGATATCTTCATTGTTCAGGACTCTTTCCAATAGCTTTTCCCAGTTGACCCGACCATGCTTCTCAGCGACTTCCTGTTCCCGGTCCATGAGTTTGGCAGCTTGAGTGGATGTCAGGCGAATGACGGATACGTTCTTGCCAGTGCTAGGTGGATAGACAGCGCCGTCGATCTTTTCAAAGGCAGTGTTCGCTTGTTCCAATGTTTCATACTATCATCATCAATAACAGCCATTAGATTAATACAGAGCTAACCTAATAATATGCGTGTGGCCATCAACCTACTTACGATAACATAACAGTGAGTCTTGATGGGATCAATCCAGAAACGTTTGATGTTTCCAAAGTCGTTTACGAATTGGTGTAGGTTTCTTGTGATCAATGGTCGGACAAATCCTTTAATGCAGATGGCAAGCTGTTCGGTCGAATTGGTATCAGGAGTTGTTGATGATGCATCCCCTGGTTTCGTTCCACTTGTAGCCGTGGTACCCGTGCCGGTGGCGGTCGCTTTATCATCCTGTATACAAGAGCATCTTCTTTAGTATATCATTTTCGAATGCTTGACTTTTACCGTTGTTACCTTGGGAGTAGATTCAACTTCAGCTGGCTTGCTTCGCTTGTCTATTCAAACAGTTATATGAAAAGTCAGTGACAAAAGCTTTTTTTTTTTTTATAGGGCTGGTTACCTTGTTGGAGATCCGAATCCTCTTCATGCTTTCGTTTCAAGGGAGCCTTCGACTTTACGTTGCCCTCGTCCACGGTTGTTTGATCCTTCGATGATGCCGAATCCTCCGAAACATTAACAGAGTCACCTTCGATAGTAGTCGCTGATTCCAAGGGAGCACTGGTAGGTGGTGGAGCTGTCTTTGCACTTTCTACAGGTAGAGGTTTGTTTGTGGTCGTTGCTGTGGCTGAATCTGCTGGAGCATCCTTTGTTGTAGTAACTTTGTTGTCCACTGAGGTCTTCATCACCTCATCTTCATTAGCTGCATCGGCCGCTGTTGGTGCTGGTGCTGTTGGTGCTGGTGCTGCTGGTGCTGGTGCTGTCACTTCTTCGGCTGTTGTCGGTGCTGGTGCTGTTGGTACTTCTTCAACTGCTGGTGCTGCTGCCGCTTCTTCTTGTGCCAAAGCCTCGGTCAGACGAGCCAACAGTTCATCCTTCTTGCCATTCTTTGACAGGTTTCGTTTTCCAAGTTCTTCCTTCAGATCAACAACACGAAGAGATTTTAGATCAAGAGATTCCGCCATGATAAAGTTTCGGGTAAGAAATGTAGGTGCAGAGGAAAGAGAAGTAAACAATGGGGAATGTTCGAACCGCGTTCATTTATAGTGCTCATGACAAAACTTTTCAAACTCCGATCATACCAGCATTTTTGTTTCCCTTCGAGATACCGTCCATACACAATAACATTCCATACATGAGTCTATCTATGCTCACACCTTCTGCTCTGGGAAAGTTTCACTCTTTGTTGCCAACTCTAACAAGACTAGGTAAAGTGGCCTGCCAACAGTTTGACTTTCTGACATCTTAGTTTCAACCCCCGACTGTAAGCGTGGCTCGGGCTTGGGACGGGTGAAATGAGCTTCCCTGCCATGATCCTGGTAACAATCATGATAGTGTTACTAACAGTATGAGCTACATCCCTCTATATAGATAAATTAGTGATGTTCTGATTGAAAGGAGTGGGCTTATACTGGCACAAGCCAACCAATAGATCACATTGCTTAATTGGCCTATAAGAGGAGTTTGAAAATGATTTCTCCCCTTTTCTTTCTTCTCTTTCTCTTTCCCAATCCTTTACATTTCACACTAGGTCACAATGGTACGAACGACACAACTTTTATTGGTTCTCTTGACACTGTGCTTTTGCCTTAGTCGTGCCGATCGGGTTGTACTCGATAAAAGAGGTAAGTTTATTGTCTAGCAAAGCCATTATAATTGACTCACCACACCTAACCTACAACTTTCCTCGTTATGCATGATACAAGTGCCTCAAGGTAACTACTTGATGATAACTTTTACAATTGTGCTGTGCTTAACATACGCATCCTTCAATAATTTTCTTTAGCGCCTCCACCAGCTTCTGGTTCACCCTCACAGCAACATCAGACTTCGTCTCAAGCACCGAGCCAATCTCCAGCTCCGCTTCAGCCTAGTGGAAATTCGACGGCTTCTAGCATTGGCGCCAATAACACACTTTCTGGCAACATCAACGGAACAATGAATTCTGGTGGCAACAACACAAACTCGATGGGCAGCCTTCCCACATCGGCTAGCTATGGCGTGACAGTACAAGTTGGTTATGCGACGTTTTTGGCGCCTACGGCAAGCAAATCAGTCTCTCCCTTATATCGTGTGGATGCAAATGAAAACATTACGTTTAGTTGGTCTTACAGCAATCTCTTGGTACGTCCTGCCAATCTGACGTTGGCGGCTGTAGGTCCTCAATCGGCCACCTTTATCATTGCTGCTTTGAATGGTGATGCTACAAGCTATGTATGGCAACTGAACTCCGTGGTACCCAAGACGCCTTTGATGAATGGTTATTATCAGATCCAACTGTATGATCAACGTGGTCCAACAGCTATACCAAGCCCTGGCTGGATGATGCCTCAAAGTCGCTTGACAATCGCCTTTTACACCCCTGAAAGCTATCGGCCTATCACCAACAGTAAGTGCACCCGTTGTTAGGTATGGACTTCTAATTCGTCATACTTGTACCTATTGGAATAGGTAACTACTGTCCTACCTGCTTCTACAGTGCGGCTATGGCTTTGAAGGATACTTTTGGCCCTCTGGGAATCGGTTTTGGTATCGCTTGTTTGACATCGGGATTGTTTATCTATGGGCTTGTTTATTGAACCTCATTTTGCCCCTGCCTGCTTTAACTCCCCTTGCTTAGACACCATCCATCCTTATATAGCACCATCTATCTTTCTCTCTCTCTCTCTCTCTTTGTAAAATTTCTACATTCTAATCTCATTAAACTATTGGCATTCAACTTACCTGTAGCACTCTAGTCTCCCTATGTTGTTAATGATGACCCCTGACATGACTGATATGACTTATATGACTCCCTGATAACCTAATAAAGACGAGCGCAAGCCGCTATTTTTAATCTTATAATCTCTTGAACGCATCATCTCTATCCATCATGTACCTGAAAGGCGGAAGTTTATAACGTTGGCAACGACAATAGTCAATCATGCGAGCATGCGAGTGATGACAGCTGTCAACGACAGACCTACTGAAAGCATGGCTTTTCATTGGTTCATTTTATAGTCGGCGTTTCAAAAAAACAGAGGGCTGGAATCGAAAGATCAAAAGACCCCGCTCGCCTTGTTCGTCTTTTGTTTTCTTTCTTCTTCACTTTTCTTTTTTGTACTCCACTTTTGCATTCATATTAAAACACCATGGAAGACGATAAACTTGATTTTGGAGATCTTGACGACTTTGATATACCGCAAGATGGGCTTGGTGACGACTTTTCTACTGGAATCGATGACTTGGCCGAACTGGAAAGGGAACTGGGGCTAGATGACTTGAACGACGACATTGACACACAACCTCTTACATCATCTTCAACAACAACAGCAGCAGCGGCAACAACTTTCCCTGATCTACCGAAAAAGGACTTACCAGCATCCTCCTCCAAGCAGGCGACTGCACCAACATTCTCTTCTAATGAAAGGAACAAGTCCACCTTACAATCAACCTCTCACGCCAACGAGTCTTCTTCTTCCACCAGTAGACCTTTTGTCGCCCGAGGCAAACAACCATACACTAACAACAACAACCGTTATCAACAATACAATAACAGCAACCAGCAACCCAATTTTATGAACCTGCCGTATTCGGGGATGAACCAATTCAACATGATGCCTATGGTTGGCGGTCCCTTACCCTTTGGACAAGGCTTCATGAAGTATGTTTACTGATTTTTTTAAGGGTTTCTTCCTCTTGACACTCGGTCTCACCCTCACACATCCACCAACTCACCCATACATACTATACTGTCAACCGCACGTCCCCTCCCCTCCCTCCCTTCTTCTCAACTCATCATATTTGCCACTACCACTTCCCATACACATACTCTGCACACTGCCACGGGGGAAAAAAAAGGAACACCCAAAAAAAGGATAAAAAAAGAAGGACAAAAGGATAATAGGGGAATGAAAAAAAGAGTGATTGTGTGTGTGTGTTGTGAGGGCTGTGGAAGGAAACCCAACAGCTTGATCCTTACAAGTACTAATGCAACCTTTGGGGCTCTTTGACCTTCTTCATATCTATCTTTAGCATGCATGGAATGATGTATAACGGCAACCACAGCAACAACATGGCAGCAGATCCACCACCAAGTCGACGTATACATGTCAACCCAAAGTTTGCAGGTGCTCGACCGCCCCCCGCCCAGTCCAACAATCAAGCAGAAAAGGAAGCAGAACAACGACGCATTGTCGAACAACTACGATCTGAACAAGCTGAACGACGACGACGGCAGACGGAAGACCAAGCTCGACTCACCCAACAAAAGCGACCCGTCGGGCACCATGAGTCGGACCAACATAACACAGCCTCGCCTCTTGACAGTACTCAAAGATCACCTTATAAACGACGAATAGACACAGCCTCAGAACCTACTCGCTCGCATGAAGTACCGCTACCATCATCATTTCAATCAAGACTTGGAAGAGGAACAGTAAGTTGATATAGTATCAAGGATATGTCTCTAACTCGTTTCTTTGTTTGCTTATAGCACGAAGCACCTGCCTCTGTATCAAAGAGAGATCCTAGCCTGGTGCCTTCTCGTCCTAATGGAGGCAATGGATTCTCTATTCGTGGTGCTGCCGCTGCCGCCGCTGCTTCGACAAACACCAGGGTGCGACAAGATAAAACTGGACATCAGGATCATCACAACAAATCTGCAAATGAACGACCTCTTTCATTCCGTAGTGTATCTTCTTCTGGAGACATCACCAACCGTCTAGGCACCAATAACCAACAACAACAACAACAACAACAAACACCCACTCGTGGACACAGGATCGACAACAAGGAGACTATCTTGCAGCGGCTAGGAGGCGGTAAAATCACCAACAAGATGGCCAAAAAGAACGACACATCTACCGATCGCCCAAAGCCTTCTTCCTCTTCTCCTTCCAACAATGCCTCAAACTTGACTCCCATCTTTGCGAACGGCAAGTCGTCGAAACTGATTCTATCAAATCTGCCTTCTCAAGTGACTGAATCTTCTCTCAAGTCATTGGAACCAAAGGACATAAAGGTAAGGACAACACGTAGGGTCAAAGGAAACATAGCATACTGACATTGTTTTGATAGTTGGTATCTTTGGACAGAGGCAACAAGTCAGCGACGTTACTCTTTACTGCCATTGACTCCGCTGTAACATTCCGGCGAAAATACAATAGGTAACGTTTCCCCTTCCCAAGTAACATGGCTTCTTATGCTTACATGCCTTTTATTTTTAGAACCATGTTGTCAGGCGAACATATACTGGTGTCTTTTGCCAAAAACTGAATGGTCCCTACTCTTATCTTATAGCATACATAGTTTTCCTTGTTATCATTCTCCATTTACCCTTTATCTCTTTCGATATTTTTTGGCAATAAACATGCACTCGCACTTGAACTACTCCAATTATCTCGTTTTCCTCCCTCCGAAGCGACAACTTTAGAAAATTTGAAATGTGACCTTTTGACCCCCCTTTTTTTGGTAAAGAGTTGCTTATTTCTCAAAACCGAGATAAAGGACCCACCGTCAAATTTCACAGACAACACGATGCAACGCATATCTATTGACTGATACCCAGAAGCAAGCACTTTTATGTTGTATGCGGCCGTGAACGCTACGAGAAGCTCCCAAAAAGCGACTAGTCAGAGTGGTACCAAAGGTAGCAAGCCATTTAAGAAAATTAAGTATTCTTGGTATCAGTCGATAGATGAAAAGCACTTTTAAGTCTATGTCAAATTTCAAGCCGGGTTGTCTATCCCGCTCACAAGAAAAATGAGATATAAAAAAGTAAATGGCGGGTTTTGAAAATTTGAGCTTTTTGGAAAACTGATCGATTTTGAACCCCTAATTTTTTTTGTAAAGAGTTGCACATTTCTCAGAACCGACATAGACAACCCACCGTCAAATTTTATAGGCAACACAATGTGCTGCATTTCTATCGACTAATACCAAGAAACACGCATTTTTATGTTGTATGAGTCCGTGAACGCTAAAAGAAGCCCCAAAAAAGCGACTGATTGGAGTGGTATCAAAAAAGACAATTTTCTCAAGGAAACCCGACTTTTTTGGTATCAGTCGATAGATAACAAGTACTTCTGGGGTCTATGTTAAATTTGATGGTTGATTGTCCATCTCGTTTGCAAGAAAATTGAGATCTAAAAAAGTGGGATGAAAAATCCAGGCGAGCGGCATTCGAAACTCAACAAAAGATGACTTTTAAATGCCGCTTTTGGTCTGTCCTTTCAAAAAGTGAGCATTCCCCTAGCTTGACCAGTGCCGTCGAAGGTACAGTGTGGCAATTCAGTGCGACTCTTACTAATGGGGCTCATAACATAATCAAAAGCAATGGTATTAGTAAAGTTGCTGTGTATAGCTCAGCGCCGTTCCTTGCATAAAGATCTCTTTGCACATCTATTTTAAGTAACCAGCGGAGCCCAACAAAAAGATATAGGTGATTGTTGCAAAGGAAGCAACGCATGCATTTATTATAAACATCATACAATGGGAGGTGGGGGGGGATCATAGAGGGATATCATAAAGTAGTGTAGGATGGTGTATCTATCTAGCTCTAGTAAGGGACCTATCGATTCAGCTTGAGTTTTCCACAACACAGCAGGCTCTCCCGGATCAATGATTCCTGGCCAAAATCTTCATCCGCAGGAATGTTCAAGCAAGGGATGATGGGGGCGTCGTCGTCGTCGTCTTCCACGGGGATGATGATTGCGGATCGGTGGTGCAAAAGAGCTTCGTTCTGCTGTAAAGGGGGCTGTTGCTGTTGAAGCTGTGTTAGTTCCTGGGCCAAACGATACTGGAGCCTAAGGAGCCGATCCCGTAAGACCCTGTTGCGTTTCTCTGTACGTTTGATGTAATCGGCGGTTTTGAAGAGAAGGGTGCTTTTGCTGTGGGGGATATTTTTCAAGTGAGGCACCCATTCCGTCAGTTCCTTGAGCCCAGATCGGATACTTTGTCTTCGTTTATGCTCGGATGCAACATGATGGACCCGCTTTTCGTCTTGGCTGAGTGGAGAGTTGCATTTCAATCTGTACTGTTCCTGAAAAAAGACATAAAAGGTAGAGAGCGATTAGTATTATTAGAGTTTTTTCGGAAAAGATCGAAACCTTACTTACTTCTTGAGCGGGAGGGCGCTCGTGCCATAAGTCTGAAGGAATGGAGATCGATGCCAGAGTCGATTTGCAATGCTCTTGGGGTTCTAACAAAAAGCACAAGTCAATGGCAAGTCTTTCCTCCGTTGTATACAAAGTCTTACCTCCTGTAAAGCCAAAGGATAGTTCTTTCAGCTCGTCGGGATCGCAGAAACTGGAACAGGAATCTGTTGTACAGAGAGAAGGAGGATGATCGCCACTGTCAAGACTGGTGATGCTCGACGCTTTGTGCTGCCCCGCCACATAGGTTTCGTCGTATTCTATAAAGAAGGCCATGGGTATAATGTAGGAGGAGGAGTTTGATCAAAGTGCTAAGATAAAGAGTAAAGTAATGCAGAATGGGGTATAGACATAGAAGCAATCACAAAGGTGAAAGAGGAAGAAAAAGAAGGAAGAGAAAAAAAGGAGAAGAGGGATTTCTTTTTTGCAGCTCCGCCCAAGAGGTCAGAGATGTGCTGTGATTGGCTGGATTTGTGGGAAATTGGCCCTGATTGGTGCTGGCTTGATATTTCAGTTCCGCGGGTAACGTTTGAGCTGATTTGCCTAAAAATAGGATCTACACAATCAAACAGATCACCTATTTATTGACTCCAGGCAATCGATATGAATATGAAGTGTGTTAGAGGAATCCGAGCGCCTTTGACGGCCAGTCTGTACCACGCACACACAAGCGGTCTGGACTGCCCATTGGACGCCTACATCGAGCCACTTTCTCACACCGGGTTGCTTATGATGAGGGTTCCTAAACAAGGGGCCGGAGGAAGCGACAACTTTAAAATGGAATCATACAGAAGGTTTTATTGAATGAGAAGTGTGCAGAATTGAATAATGGACTATACTAAGCTATTCCTAATGACGATCTCCAGTGACAGACATGACTTGATCGATGTTATCCAACATGGCGGTAGTTCTGGTCAACATACAGGTTAGATTTGAGACTTCCCGGCGCAATTCATGACGGTGAGCTTGGAGCATTTCATGCGCTTGTTGGCGGTTGTCCGTGCCTTTCAAAAGGGCAGATACTGTCGCAAAAGCACTAGCTGTTTCAGGGGGAGATGACGGTGTGTCGTACGGGACCATAGGTGGAGATGGTAGAGAGATGGGAGGGAGCCTGTAGCCGTGGTCACTGGGTGGGTTCAACAAGTCGGCAAGATGGGGCGACGATGATTTCATAGGATGCAGAGGTGGAGATGGTAGATGGTGATACCGATAATGAGGATGATTCCGTTGGAAGGCGTCCGGCTCCATTGGCTCGGCCATGTTGCGCAAAGTCATGGGTGCATCTGGTGGTGATTTCGATACAAGACGTGGAAGTTGTACGGATGTAATGGACCGTTTTTCCTTGCCGCTGCTGTTGTTGTCGCCGTCGCCATTGTAGGCATCTCGTTTACGTTTGATCCCAGGAACGGTTGTTGTTTCCATTGGCGAAGCTGTTGTTGTAGCTGACATGGTGGCTGCGATCGCTACTCGTTTTCTGCGTTTGATGATGGATCGTTTCATAGTGATTGGTCGATGCACGTTGTGTAGTTTGTAGTAAAGTCCGCATGCATTACAGATCGTATGACCGTCACCATCACGGCGCCAGAGAGGAGTTGTTGAAGTACTACAGTTGAAGCATACCAGGGCACGAGCAAGACCATCACAATCAGTGTCAGAAGAAGAGGAGCCAAGAGATGATTCATCTTGTTCGCAATCAGATGAGGAGGTGGAGGAGGAGGAGTTGATATCATCCATTGATTTGCGGTGAGCCATTGTCGAAATTGTTGGAGTAGTGGCAGAAGAGGTTGCCCGGAAGATAGGTGTTGCCATTACGATTGGTGCAGGAGCAAGAGGTAAAGGACGTCGGGGAAAAGAAGGGATGGAGCCTGACGAGTGGGTGGGTGTTGAGTGGCGTTTGAGTCCAGGAGGGCGGGTGGTATTGCGAGCCTTGAGGTAAAGCCCACACGCATTACAGATGGTTCTACCTTGAGGAGATCGACGCCATAGAGGAGTGGTGGTAGTGCCACAATTCGAGCAAGATGTCAAAGAAGTGGTTCCAATATCCGATTTCGCAACACTGGAGTTGCACGGTACAAGGCCATTCATACTACTGTCGTTATTGATGGTACTGGATTGGTGCTTGTTGGAAGTTTCAAAGAGTCGTTGATCGAAGCCAGAGTTTGCTGGGGAGGACAAGGACTGGACTTGATGAGCCTGTGGAATGGCTGGAGCGAGTGACGGTACTTTCTGAGAGTCCTGAGTCGTTGAAGTCGTGGTCGATATAAACGGACACTTGTGGCAAGAGTCTACACTAGTGGACGTGGAGGGTTTGTTGTAGAAAGGGGACTTGACAGTCATGCTGGAATGGAAGAATGAAGAGTGCTATGGTCAAAGAGGCAATTAGTAACCGACGACGGTGACCTGACTGCAGTCGTTCACTTACCCAAGCAAAGGGGAGGAAGAAGAGGGCAAGTTGATGATCTAAAGAATCAAGAAGAGGAAAGAAATAGGGGAGAATGAAAAAAAGTTGAAAAGTCTTTATTTATACAGGGTCAGACACCGGCTCCGATTTTCATTGGCTGATGATAACATCAGATTCACCAAATACGCAAAATCCCGCAAGCGCCCGTTTTGCAATATTTGATAAGATGGTTTGTTGGGCTTATCAGAGACTATCATCTGTGAGAAGAAAGAATTCTCCTTTGGCGTTTTGGCAGGATTCATTGCTTTTGTTGTTGCTTTTGGCGGAAAGGGCAGTGGCGGAGTTCCAATATCACCCTCTCGGCCTGACGACCAAATCACATGTGGGCATTCTTAGACGACACCGTCCAGTAGATCTTGCATCTTTGTACTAGCGCTTTAGGTTCACTAACCAGGCCATCATCATCATCATCATCATCATCATCGGTCATGACATGTGGCCTATATAAAGCGGTATGATAAGAGAAGACATAATCCACAGCGGGGGGGGAAGAGAGAAGATCTTGGACAATCAAGCCCCGATCTTCGTGCATGCGTTTTCAATCCCATTCAATCTACCTGATAAGATTCTCGCCTACAGATCACAAGGACCCGCAACATCACATGTTACATATCAATTAAACCGAGTAAAAGCTTTATTTTGATTCATCCTAGCACTAGTCAACCAACTACCAACAAAAGATCTGAAAGCATAGGCTAAAGGCATTCTTCCAGAGAGCCTTCACCAAAAGTTTTCTATCCTATCCAAGAAATTGCATGTAAACTAGTAAGAGGAGGGATCGATTCGTGGCGGAGTGATTGTGGGTGGCAGTGTTGTCGTTGGTTTTGCCAATTCCTTCTTCTTCCGTTGTATTCTAAGCATTCTAGTTTGACTATTGTCCCTTAACTACGTAGAAGGTGAGTAACTCATTGAGGGGTTCTACTATGTTTACTTACCGTTTCCTTCATAGTGTTGAGACGTACGATTTCATCCATTTTCGACCTATACGTTTCTGCCCGAACGATTTGCTTCGGTTGAGGTACCAATCTATCCATAAACATACACCACGTAGCCGAAAAAAAAAAAAAGTAGAGAGGTAAGTCCATTGATCATTCCCTCTGCTGTCTACAACCGCATCCTACCCTGCTCCCGTTGTACTTACTTCAAAGTAGGTCCTTCAGAAAAACCCCCCGCATCTGGCTTTGTCAAGAGATTGGTGTCAGCTTCAAAGTCTGGATCACTAAGAATCGTCTCCAATCCCTTTAGCCGATCTGCAATGTGTTCCGTTTTCCATACCGTGTCGAAACTTTCCTAAAACCATCATGACCAAACACAATCGTCATCATCAGCCCTTCAGACACATTTCATTCCATGCTCTTCTTTACTTACCTTCAAGTGTTGTTGTGCAAATCTGGTCATCTCCAGAGATGTTTCTTGAAGATCAGCACCTTTGGTATACTCTTCAGGAAAGAATCGTTCCAATTCTTCTGGGCTTGAAGTAACAAGAGTGAGTCGTTTGTGATGTGCGATTGTTGTTTCCATTTACCTCAGTATAGCCAATAAGTGCTCGGTATATTTGTTGCATAGGGTATTGTATAGCCTTTCACGTTCTTCAACAAGAGACTTGGACGACACTGGTTCCATCAGGGGAGAATTATGGAAAGAAGAAAGAAAGAGATGCATAAAACAGTTTCGTGGCCCTTTTATACCTCTCTGATGAAAAAAAAAAAAA
>LT550481.1:150766-172021 GCA_900079185.1 Absidia glauca
CCCTGCGTGTCCATAGCAATCACCACCGTCTATGATTACTTTACTTGTAGAAGATGATGTTTATTTATTTAAAAAGTATGGAGGCAGTATAAGGACGGTATTGACTATGTTAGATTGTGTTGGAGCATATGTTCAAAGGTATGTCATGGAGAGAGGCTTGACCGCACAGCACTATGCTAAAACTAGGTACCAGCGATCCATTCATCATAAAGGACATTGGGCGGGATCTACTAAAGGAAAAGAGTTATCATCCATTTGCCTCGAGCATAGACAGCTCTATGTAGGTACTTGCTTATGATGCCGAGTCATTTTCCTTGATGCATATACAATTTTTAACTTGATCCACTCTATACATCTTGGAAGCCGCCTATTGTTGCCAGCAGAAGGGATACCCGGATCAATCTTTACATGCGAGCAGAGCAAAAGTTCCATTGAAGGTTAGATTATAGACACATATCACCGCTTGATCACCACCCTCCAGATGTGTGCAACTGATACCTACTTTATGGGTCTTGATCTGTGCCGTTGTCGCCATCTGGACCCTATTTGACCGATACATCAGTAAAGTGATACGATTTGATGTACTTTACCTTCCTGTGTTCAAGAGCTACCTGTAACTAACTTCTTTTGGAGCAAGTGATCAAATCATCCTACCAAAAGAGCATTGTCATTAGTTGTTTCATCCAGATATTAAGGTTTCGTTTGATCACAAAAGTTAGTTTAATGAGAGTCAAAGAGAAGAGAATACTAAAAGAGAAGAAAGGTGACATATCTAAGAAGGGTAGGAGTAGGTGTGTGGCACTGGACAGTAGAGCACTGCACAATCATACTTCGCTTCGCTTGACGTTCCATACAAGATGAGCCACTGCAACAGTATCCAGTAAACGATCCTTGATAACCACCACAGTCTTTGCTTCATTCGATTCTTCATTCGTAGAGGGCGGGGTAAAGTCGGAAGATGCTGTCAATAGTCCTCTGGCCTTTTTCTTGAACTATACCGGTTTTAATGAGTGAGCTGATCATTCACTTGCCTGTCCCCCCTTTTCCTTCTTTACCTCCATGTTCACTGATGTCAAAATAGCACGATCCTTGGCTTTTAAGGTGCTAAGCAAAGCCAGTTCACCAACGGTCTCCGCCAAAGTAGCCAAGGCAGTGGCATGGATACTATCATAGGGAGTAGAGCAATAGTTAGACTAGCAAATCAAGTGACTCTAATCTACCACTAGCGAGGACTTACCTTTTGAATGGATTCCGGTTCTTATGTCGATCCTAGAGAGAGAGAGAGAGAGAGAGAGAGAGATACCATAGTTAAAACCCCATCCCTTTTACCGTACCCGGTCCAGAAATATATAGTGCTTACACGCATGATACCTGTACAGAATCCTTTTGAGAAGGTTGATACACGAAGGTCTACCCAACAAAAAGTAGAAAAGGTCAATGCCCATGCACAAGCTGTACTAATTGCTAACTTTTCCAGTCTTACCAATGCTACCAACGTAGGGATTCACACCTGATAGTAAAAAGGCAAATATCTTGGGTCGGAAGAGTTTGATCAAAGGCTTATTCAGTTTTTCCCAGACATGAAGAGGTTGTTGAGAATCACGCAAGGTCCAGACCAGATAAAGAATCGAAAGAATTGTTGCTACAATCACCCCAACAATGAATCGTGTCAAGATAGTCCATTCTAAAGCCAAAGCCGCCTGGATGAGTTGTATAGTGGCTTGAAAGTGCTGGTATAAGGCTTGAGCTAAAACTGACTGCTTGGAAGCCATTCCTTTTTTTTATTATTCTCGAAGTGAAAGAAAGGGAGAAAGTAAGAACGAGGGACTTTATAGGTAAGTGTGGGACGGGACGGCTTCGGAGTTTTAATATTTAATGTTCACACTCCGCTAGACTTTGGAAAAAAGGGTCCTTCACCTCATTTTGTGCACGGAATCACAGACTAGGGTTCAACCCTTTCAATGTGCTGAGTGCATGTCATTTTTGGGTATTCGGAGTGACTAGATGATGTAGATTGATGCTTGTCTGCTTCTCTTGTATCCCATCTTGCGATCCAGCACGCCAAAATCGTGATACTTCCTAAAGCAATGATGCCCATGTTCCTAAAGGATCGAAAATGAATCATCAGTCGTAGCTTTCCTGAAAAACGAAAAGCAACTTTTTACCAGTAGAAACTCAGAACGTCTGAGATACACCCAAAGTCGTCCGGAATGCCTGGTTGAGCAGACCTTAGAGCCGGCAAAGCAAATAGCATGGTGATCCCTAGCATACAATCGTGTACATGAACACGTCGGTGATGGAAAAGAACCTGGTATCCAAACATAGCCATGACCAAGGAAAGTGCCCACATTAAAAGGCACATAAAGATACTGAAACCGAGGGTTGTCGTGGAGCGAGCCGTCATTATTTGTAAATTCAAACTCCGCTTGTGTGCATGTAAAGTGGGCTCGAAACTGAAGGAAGTGAGACTTGCTTCAAGGCGGCAAGAGAGGGCTACCGGCTGAGACTGGTTGACTGTCTTGTATGTTTCTGCCGAGAGTGAGAATGGGAAAGTTGCATTACTGTCAATGCCTGCAGGGACAATAACGCTCGCCTCCATTTGAAACGAGCCAGTGTAGCGATCAAAAGGATAATCAATAAGGTTTCCATCATCGTAATGAAATAGTACTTGGAATGACATAAAGTCATCTCCTTCATGGTATGTGTGTTTGCGCTGGGATGGTGAGATAGAAAACACCATGTCGTACCTGAATCAAAGGCAACGAAGCGGATCAGACGCTCAATTTTCAAACGCCGCTATTCATGCTGGTTTGTTACCATATTTGGATAGTTTTACCTTAATTGCCCCTGCGAGTTGACAAGCGTCCCATTCGGCTGCAAAACAAAGCGGATGAGATAAGTCTTCTTATCGAAATCGACATCTAATATGGAGGCATCAACCCGTAGTGAATGATTCTGGCTGCCTGAAGGACTGGTGTAATCAATCAAGAACGTTTCTCTATGGATCAAAGAACATGTTCAGGCTAAACAAGGAGACCTCCCTCACATGCGTCTTACAGTACCTTCCTTCGCTCATGTAGATATTCCATGTTGGTACTGCATGGTTCGAGAACATAAGATTCCATGGTTAGTGTGCTCCATTCATTGTACCTGAATCGATGTCAACCATGATCTTAATACACAGCGTACTTACCAATGACAGCTACTAGTACCAAGGTGAAAAAGGCTGCAATCAATGCCCTTCTTACTACCATACGAAGTTTCATGCTGTGGATGTATGTGTATGCAGATAGGTGTATATCTCAGTCAGGAGGAACTGGGTCGGTAGCAAGATAGAGTCTATATGCTTGTATTGAATCCTTTTTATACACAATTCAGACAAAGACAAAGAAGTGTAAATGAATGACTTCCATATGATGCAAAGTAAAAGGATATAGTGAGACAAAAAAAGGGGAGGGGACAAAGTGCTTGAAAAAAGCCAAGCAAACTACTCCTTAAAGAGAGAAGGGGGAGATGCCATAGATAATCACCTTCCTCTCCCGTCCACCATAAAGTGCAAGGAACAATCATCATCATCCATTTTGTTCAATCGATCTAATCATTCCAAACTTTCACTAAAAAGAGTCTACTCGGGGAGTTCTTCGCACGCAGGACCAGGCGGAGTTTAAAACGAAACAGTGAAGAAAAATCGCTGGCTACAAAAGATATCTTTTTCCGGCATTCCTTTTTTCAACCGCCGATTTACAGAAAAAGGACCGATCATCACCCATGAAAAAGGGGAATGCTACAGACAGAACCACCGGGACAGAACCAATTTGTGTATGCTAAATTTTGCGGACAATAAGAACTGATATGGCGGAGGACTCTCTGAGTCCCTGACCAGAGTCCCGGGTGTAGCTGGGACTCAACTCGAAATGAAGATAAAACCGCCCCGCCAGGCACAGGAATGGTCTTACTTTTCTCATCGGGAATCGATCGGCAGGGCCCTCTCTTTTCCTGGTATCAGGTCTAACAAAAAGACACATATCAATTGCGGCTCATCTGCTCGTATGGCGGGTAACGTGTGTGCGCACATGAATCAAATACGACGCCAAGGCCGATGGAACAACACAACGATAAACCGCACATATCTCACCAACCTTTCAAGAGAATTGGTGCGATCAATGGCAGACTTCCCCACATATGGTCGATTCTTTTATCTCGCACGTGCCGCCCTTAACCCACCTACCAGCCTCTGCAAGAAGTTGTTCCCGGCGATCGGCGAATGACATGACCAACTGGCGGCGAAAGAACTCAGTCCTGGCGATCCTATTCAGCCTACCGTCGCTGAAAATGCATTTTTACAGGTGATCATGATGTTCAGGAAGACTTTTATACAAGACTCGGTGCTCATGATGGAACTCCACCCCTGCGATCCCATTTGGCAACATTCAATCTTCTCTGATCCAGCTTATTTGCCATTCAAAAGGTAAGTCCACATCATAGCATGAGAATGTAGTAGCATGCTCGCTCTGATATGTTAGGGATATGCTGCAAATTGAAGTCAGGAACACGATCCTGCCCACACTCTCCTCCAACAATGTGTGCCTATGCACTCTAGATTTCAAACCCCGATTGGCCATAAGATTGTTTTTTTTGCCTGTCCTATCATTTTGCTCCTTCTTCCCCTCGTCAATACTTTTTTGCCTCCATTGTCATTCTCTTTACTCCACGACGTCAAACGAACGAACGAACGAGCAAACGAACGAACGAACGGTAACTCTCCTCTTCTCACGTCATGTTCATCTTTTGCTTACCATTACTAACTTTTTGCCTTTTGCATCGTTCCTCTTTCTTTTGACACTAGATCGGCTACGACGATGACGACGGCAATAGGGACGACGACGATGCTAATGACAACTCCACCACTACCTCATGTCGCCCAAAAAGGCTCTTTTTAAAATTTTCAAATGTAAAAAACATGGGGAAACCCTCGCAATTTTTTTTTCAGGTACACTCCCATTCCATTGTAGAATCTCGTAGTCCAAGTTACTAATAAAAGTATACCAATTCTTTGCCCATACCCTTCCGCTACTATCTCTGATACTTTAACACAGCTTGGCCGTCTTTATCTATCTCCATTTTGCTGGGGTTTTACAGTAGCTTAGTCATTCCCATTACAATAGCTTGTTGCCATTAGACATTCGCTTAACTACGACCCCAAACATAGCCTGTACCATAGCTTTTTAGTCCCATTCCATCAATAAAGCCAACTTGAATCATCCTACGAAAGATGTTTCTCAAATCCACAACCATGACAATACCATGTACATTATAAAAACCAAACTACAGATGAGTACCTCATCATTGACACTCCTAAAACAACATTGGTTCACTAGTTGAAATGAATCTAATGACATGTACATGATTGTAAGATCTATCTTCGCATACATACAAATTTTTATTGGCACAATAGGATTAATGGGTTATGATACAGACTATGTTTGAGGCTGGAGTTAAGCCAATGTCTAAAGGCAACAAGCTATTGTAATGGGAATGACTAAGCTACTGTAAAACCCCAGCAAATGGAGATAGACAAAGACGGCCAAGCTGTATTAAAGTATCAGAGATAGTAGCGGAAGGGTATGGGCAAAGAATTGGTATACTTTTATTAGTAACTTGGACTACGAGATTCTACAATGGAATGGGGGTGTACCTAAAAAAAAATTGCGAGGGTTTCCCCATGTTTTTTACAACTGAAAATTTAAAAAAGAGCCTTTTTGGTCGACATGAGGTAGTGGTGGAGTTGTCATTAGCATCGTCGTCGTCCCTATTGCCGTCGTCATCGTCGTAGCCGATCTAGTGTCAAAAGAAAGAGGAACGATGCAAAAGGCAAAAAGTTAGTAATGGTAAGCAAAGGATGAACATGACGTGAGAAGAGGAGAGTTACCGTTCGTTCGTTCGTTCGTTCGTTCGTTCGTTAACGTCGTTCGTGGTGCTGTGCTAATGTTGAGGGAATGAAAAAGTGATGAAGAAGCAAAGAAGAGTTAAATAAAAGGACTGGCGGAAAAAAGAGATTCTTATAGCCCTACCAGCCAAATATTCAAACTCCGAAATAGTTTTTCGGGCTATGATACAAGAATCTCTTTTTTCCGCCAGTCCTTTTATTTAACTCTTCTTTGCTTCTTCATCACTTTTTCATTCCCTCAACATTAGCACAGCACCACGAACGACGTTAACGAACGAACGAATGAACGAGCGGTAACTCTCCCCTTATCAGCCTCATGCACTCACTTTTTCGTTGTAGATTCCTTAGCCATTCCGCTGCTGAAGAGCGTCAACTTTTGGGCCACTCCATGTATCCACTACCTTTTATACTTTTAGTACCACTGACCCACTCTCCCCAACTTCATCCCCTAGATCATTACACAAGATTTGTTACTCCATGGCATGTCATGTAAACATCCTCCCTGCCCCTTTCCCTTTAGACTCACAGTTTTGGTTGTAATTTTGCTTCTATCGATAAATAAAACACACTTTATATCTTTTCTTTGACTTCACTTTCGAGCAGAAACTCCTGCATGGAACATCCAACCCACCTCATGACCATGGCTCTTTCTTTTTGACATCGTTTTCTTCACATCAGGTAAATGCTTGCTAATTTTTAAGCAAAAGTATGTCGCTAGGCTCAAAAGACAGCTATCGGGGATGTTTTTTGGCCTTCCAGTGTTAAATAATGTTCCTTTTTGATAAGGAATTGCATGACAAGGGTCCTGAAAGCCAGCGCTTCTAATTGGTCCAATGTCACGTGACTTTTAATAAACATGTTTTTTATACAATTAAGTAATTTTTTGGCCTTCCAGTGTTAAATAATGTTCCTTTTTGATAAGGAATTGCATGACAAGGGTCCTGAAAGCCAGCGCTTCTAATTGGTCCAATGTCACGTGACTTTTAATAAACATGTTTTTTATACAATCAAGTATTTTTTTTTGCATGAAATGTTTCCGTGGTGTAGTTGGTTATCACGTCTGTCTAACACACAGACGGTCTCCGGTTCGAATCCGGACGGAAACATTCCTTTTGCCCTTTCGCAGCTTGGAGCGGAGTTGGAATGTCGTCGTTAAGATCCTCCTCGAGGAGTGATTCGGAATCTACACTTCGTCACTTCTTTCTCTTCTGTTTTATCTTCCGTTACGGCTATTTTTGGTAGTTATAGGTAGCTGGGTTGTGTTTTTGTTGCTTTTGTGTGTTTATATGAGTGAGCACCAGAACTTTTATGGTCAAAGTTCAACTTTTAGTAATGTCAATGGAGAGAAAAAGAAAAAAGAGAGACTTGGAAAAAGTTGTCGTTTAAAAAAGGTACGAGTTTCGAAAAGTCCTTGTCTGCTAAAGAGCGATCAGTAGGGTGTGTGCACTTGATAAAAAAAGTGTTTCTATGCTTTTAGCAATAGAAACCAATGATATAAGTGCTGATCTTGCTTAACTTCGAGTCCAGACCGTCCGCAACGCAGTATATAGGGCCAAAATCAAGCATGTAGGGAAACAGACAGCTCACTCACATAAATCCATAGAAGTGTCGGTTCCCTTTAGGTGGCAAAATGGTCCGTGTTATCATGGTTTTCAAACGCCGCCATTTTCCACCTATCTTTTTTGTATCTCATTTTTCTTCCGAATGGGATAGACAACCTGTCACCAAATTTAACATGAATCTAGATGCGCATTTTATCTTTCGACTGATATTAAGAAATTTTGGTTTCCTCGGATGAGTTGTGTTTTTTGGTACCACTCCAATCGTTCGCTTTTTTTGAAACTTCTTGTAGCGTTCACGGACCCATTTGACATACAAAACATGTTTCTTGGTACCAGTCGATAGCCAAGCATTGCATTGTGCTGCCTGTAAAATTTGAGGATGGGTTATTTACCTCAGTTCTGAGAAATGAATCATTCTTTACAAAAAATAGTGGCTCACATTTTGCAAACTCCGTATGTAGAAAAAGGATGAAGCGTCCCCTTGGAAAAAGTCCCACTTTTCCTAAATCTCTTTTTTCTTCCGAGCTGGAAAAACTACCTATTACCAAACTTAACATAGACCCAACTGTGTTTTTCGTCTATCAATTGATGTTAAAGGCGCTTGGTTTCCTTGAATGAATTGCCATTTTTGGTACTACTCCAATCAGTCGCCTTTTTAATGTTCCTTGTAGCGTTCACGGGCCCATTACACATACGAATGCATGTTTCTTGGTACTAGTCGATAGCTAAGCAATGCATTGTGTTGACTGTAAAATTTGAGGATGGGTTATCTGTCTCAGTTTTGAGAAATAAATCATTCTTTACCAAAATAAGGGTTCACATTTTGAAAATTCCGTCTGTAGAAAAAGGACGAGTCATACCCTTGAAAAAGTCCCACTTTCTTGGGTCTCTTTTTTCTTCCAAAATGGATAGACAGCCTACCACCAAATTTAACATAGACCCAGATGTGCTTTTCACCTATCGACTGATGCTAAGATCGCCTGGTTTGAGTGCCGCCATTTGAAAAAAAGACAGATCATTCCCTTGGAAAAAGTCCCACTTTTCTTGGATCTCATTTTTCTTCCAAACGGGATAGACAACCTACCATCAAATTTAACATGGACTTTGGTGTGCATTTTTGTCTATCGACTGATATCAAGAAAGCCTGGGTTCCTGGGATGAAATGTGGCTTTTGATACCACTCCAATCATTGGCTTTTTTAAAGCTTCTTATAGTGTTCACGGGCGTATACAGCATAAAAGTGCATCGTTTTTGATATCATTAGATATATATGCATTGCATCGAGCTGCCTGTAAAATTTGAAGATGGGTTATATATCTCAGTTCTGAGTAATAAGCAATTTTTTTTCGAAAAAACTGGGATTCAAAAGTTCAAAAGTTGGCCAAAAGTCAAGCATGGGGTGCTAAACTCAAGCCTGTGACAAGGCCCTCTCTTCTCCTGGTATCAGGCTCAACAAAAAGACGCATATTGATTGTGGCTTATCAGCTCGTATGGCGGGTATCGTGTGTGCGAACGAGGTTCAAATACGACGCCAAGGCCGATGGAACAACACAACGATGAACGGCGTATTTTTCACCAGCCTTTCAAGAGAAATGATACGATCAATGGCAAACTACCCCATCAATGGTCGATTCTTTTATATCGCATGTGCCGCCCTTGACCCGCCTACCTGCCTCTGCAAGAAGTTGTTCCCGACGGTCGACGAATGGTATGACCGACTGGCGGCAAAAAACTCATTCCTAACAACAGAAATCCTATTCAACCTATCGTCGCTGCCAATGATTTTGTACAAGTGATCATGATGCTCAGGAAGACTTTTTTACAAGATTCGGTGCTCATGCACTGTAGATTTCAAACCCCGATTTGCCTACATGAACTTTTTGTTTGTCCGTCTTTTATTTTTGCTCCTTCTTCTCCTCGTCATCACTTTTTTACCTCCATTGTCATTCTTTTTACTCCACGACGACAAACGAACGGACGAACGAGCAAACGAACGAACGAACGGTAAATCTTCCCTTCTCACGCCTTGTTCATCTTTTGCTTACCATTACTAACTTTTTGCCTTTTTCATCTTCCCTCTTTCTTTTGACACTAGATTCGCTACAACGATGACGACGACGATAAAGACGACGACGATGCTAATGCCGACTCCACCACTGCTTCATGTCGCCTAAAAAGGCCCTTTTAAAATTTTTAAAAGTAAAAAACATGGGGAAACCCTCGCAAATTTTTTTTAGGTGCACTCCTATTCCATTATAGAATCTCGTCATCGAAGTTACTGATAAAAGTGTCACCAATCTTTGCGCATACCCTTCCGCTACTATCACTGATACTTTTACACAGCTTGGATGTCTATGTCCATCTCCATTTGCTTGGTTTTTACAGCAGTTTAATCATTCCCATTAGAACTCGTTGCCATTTACACATTAGCCTAACTACGACCTCAAACATAGCCTGTCCCACAGCCCATTAGCCCATTATCCCTATTGCATCAATAAAACCTACTTGAATTATTCTCGTCTATCTGCGAATACCTACAACTTTTTACTCTACCCCAACTGGTAGACCAATGATGTTTCAAGAGTTGTCAATGATGAGCTACTCATTTTTAGTTTTATCTTTGTTCAAGTAGGCTTTATTGACAAAATAGGGCTATTGGACTATTGGGCTATGATACAGACTATGTTTGAGGTCGTAGTTAGGCTAATGTGTAAATGGCAACGAGTTCTAATGGGAATGACTAAACTGCTGTAAAAACCAAGCAAATGGAGGAGGACATAGACATCCAAGCTGTGTAAAAGTGTCAGTGATAGTAACGGAAGGGTATGGGCAAAGATTGGTGACACTTTTATCAGTAACTTCGATGACGAGATTCTACAATGATATGGGAGTGCACCTAAAGAAAAATTGCAAGAGTTTCCCCGGTCCTGCTGCCAGAAATCTATATCCGTTGCCATCCTGTTGAATCCACTAAGAAAAGAAGGGACAACGATGCAAAAGGCAAATGTTAGTCATGGCAAGACAAAGATGGATAAGATGGTGGGAAGGAGAGAGTTACCCTGCGTTCGTCGTTCAAGGCCATTGTCTAAAGGTCAAGTCACTCGTGGTGGGGTGTCAATGTCGATGGAATGAGAAAAAAAGTGATGAAGAAGCAAAGAAGAAGCAAAAAAAAGAATTGACGTGAAGGGATTCTTTCTGGCCATGGTCGGAGTTCGAAACTGCATGTTCCTTTTTTCCAGGAAAAGTGAAGGATTGAACGCCCTTTCTCTTCCCAATCGTTTACCCAACATGAATCATTGCTTTTTACTCCCTACTGGTGATTCGATAAGGAATAGCAAGCTCGAAGGTAAGGCTCCATAGGTGATTAGGTCGATGATGAACGAGGGCAAGGAGGATACACTACTTTGCTTTGCCTCTCCACTGGCTCCAAGTGGTCTCATATGGCACATATCTTTCCTTGCTACCTTGTACTACTTCATCTAGTCATATTTGGACAAGACTGGCTGGTAAGTGCAATCATAGGAGGATGTGTGGTTTGTGCAGACACTTATCTTATGCTTATGATTAGATCCGATCTTATGTCACCTACTTATGACGTTTTGATGTAGAAGCATGTATACTTGATAGTGTTAGATATAGCTCTTCTCAATTCCACTCTTTTTGCCACCAATAAACTCAGTTTGACTCACGTTTTTAAGCCTCTTCTTGGAAGTCACTGCTCAATCCCGCAGTAGTACCTTCTTTTTCGAGTAAGTTGGGAAGGGGGCCAAAACGAGGACCCAGGGCCTTTTAGATGACCGTGTGATAGTCCTCGAAAAAAAAAGTGCAGGTGTCCCATACCCCACATTTGATCGGTTTGGTTTCAATGTCAGAAGGAGCTACAGAGCCATCATGGAACGCTTAGGGAACCCACTCTGCCATCTTCTTTCATGTGTTGTCTTCCGATATCATCCGTAATAGCAACTACACTATAAATTGAAGGCCTATCGAAAGGATTCCATCCCTCTCATTCATCCATCCATCTATCATTTATCATCTATCATTACCGTTTTCCCATCATGAGTCAAACACAATCTCGACAGGCCAGATCCCCACGTCAAATCGCCAATAAAGCTTACAGTCTAGCCACCAAGAAAATAAGCTTTGATGATCGTCGAAAAAGACCCCATTATCATCTACGGGAGCGACTTATGATTCAGCACACAATGAGGAAAGCGAAGCGGGTGCTCAGTCCAAACGAATCCTTCTCCATGCGAGTCTTGGTCCATCCTTACGACACATGTCAAACCCCGACACTAGGCTCTGAGCAGGCTCAGCATTTTCCGCCTCCTCCTGCATTGCCGTTAACTTTTGAAGCACCACCATTTTCATCAACAACTTTTTTACCCCCATTACCATCACAGTCAAGTGAAACATCAAGCATTAAAGAGGAAGATACACCAGTTGCCTCAGAGATGACACCTACGATATCTGCAACCATTACACCAAAATCATCTTTCCTTGTTTACCCCTCTTTTCATATATCAAACAGCATCCTTCATTACATTCAATGGTCTTTTACCAACTTACTTAAGCATTTCACACCATCATTCTTCTGGCCGAACCTTTTTGTTCCTTCCATTGGCCCTAGCAGCAATCCCCGCGGCAAAAGGAGCTTCTTTTTCGTTTTCCCCCCACTATTTCAAACGCCGACGCACCTCTGATCTGATCGATAGCCTTGCATTCATTAGCCATCCGCTATACTTTTCAATAAAGAGAACATGTAAATAGTTGGTTTTGATAAATTTGCATAGTGATCCATGGTATGTAAGAAGTAGATGATGATAGTAGATCGCAAGACGGGCGAGATCCCCCCCCCACAAAAAACCCCCTGGCAACCAACTTTTTGCATGAAGTTTAAAAAAAAGGAGCAATTTCTTTTTTGGAAACAGGATGATAGTCATATTGCATAGAATGACGAATCTACCAAAACTAAATGAATACCATTGTCCTTTTCATTCTAGCCCACCCATTGTGTGTATGACATGCAGGTACACCTTGGCAACCCCTTCTTCACCACCCGTTCCCCACTCCCCAAACACAAAAGACAATATGAGAGTAAGAATGGTATTATGATTACTGAGTGAGAGGCACTACATCTAAAAGATATCTATACATACAAGCTAAACTAAGGTCCAAGTTCTACGCATTGATAGCTCGGGAAGACAAGTTCGTCGTCAAGCATTTTTCGCAACTGGTCCACTATAAACCTTTCGATCTTGCCAACATTCTTGAGCACTGGAGGTGTAACACAGAAAAGAGATGATGATCAATGGATTTTTGCCTTATAACCAAGTTTGTGTGTGTGTGTGTGTGAGTTCTTACCATGCTTTTGTTTATCGCCAACCACAGATTCGATTTGCACTTGCCGTAAGAGACTACCGATACATAGCGATACGGTTAAGTTTCACGATCCCGTCCCCCCTCCTCCTCTTACCTTTCAAGTCCAACGGCACTTTTTCCACGTAGTGATACCAGTTCTTCGTCGTCGGCTTCTAGCATAGATACACACACCCGTTTCATACTTTGGATATAGGCCACCAAAGCAGTTGCTTCGAATTCCACACTGCGCACCTTGAGTTGAATAGGTAACGACATGAATATCATACTGGGATAGTTCATCCGCAGTTCTGTCAAGATCGTCATGCTCATATCGCCTTTATAAGATATCAGTAGGTGAGCCTGGAAGTCCATTTGTGTTGAAGTGCTGTCTGGTTGTGCGGAAGAAGATGGCGGTACTGGTGCTGAAGAAAGAGGAGGAGGAGGAGCTGGGGCGGCGGTAGTTGTCGTCGTCGTCGTTGAGTTGTCGGTGTTATGTAGCCTGTGGTCTTCTCCGTCAATCCAATCCATAACATGAGTATCGCCAGGTGAGAGAGATGGTGAAGTAAAGCGTTGGTCAAAATAGGTACTTGTCGAAGGCGAAGTCGGACCAGGCGAAAAGTAGCTCGCACTTCGAGAAGACGTCGGTATGCTGCTGTTATTGAAGGGATGCTGGGGCGCTACTAAAGGTGACCGATGGAAAGAATGGTGCATTAGTTGAATACGTTGTTGTTGTTGCTGGTGAGCGCCAGAGTAAGAAGAAGAAGATAAAGGCCTTTCTGGGTATTGATGTTTAGTTGAGTTTTCCAAAGAGTCGAATAACGGATCGCCTGTGTTGGTGGGTGAGGAAGACAAGGGTGCATGAGTCACTCGGGACGTTCCTGGCGAAGTTGCTGTGATGGTGCTACTGCTGTCATTAGTTGGTTTCTTTGATGGGCTGGCGCTATCATTGTGATCCATATCATCTTCTGCATCTTCAGGTTCGTAGAATTCAGGTAAGGGATCGGTAATGTCCACTATTTCAATCGTGGGTGCTGTTGTTCCCCAATCAAAAGAAGTGACATGTATATCACCTATAAACGCTGGTTTGTTGATCGTCTGGAAGTGTCGATTAAGGAATTGCTGCACATATCCCGCTAGTTCGTCGTCTAGTTTGTTCCAATCAATGTCAAAGGACATTTCTACAAAAAGTGTTTTACAGAGGAAAGAAAGACAAAGACCGCAAACGACGAAGTCGTAGACCAGGTATCCAAAATTCAAAATTGGAACTCCGACCGACGTACCGAAAATGTCTTTCTGACAACACGGAATCCCGAGAACATCAACCGATTTTTTCTAGTGAGGATAAGTGGGAGAAGGGGGTTAGAATACATGTCTGTTGCCTGTACTGCACATACATGAATAACTCTATGAAAGAGCTTTTTCCCCTGAAATCGTACTTCAAACAGACTCTGGTCTCCCTTTTCTCATGCCCTCTGCTCTTCCAACTAAAGTACATATAATAAGATCACAACAAAATCCATAAAGCAATGCTGAACGTCCAATTCTATTTGCAACGGACTAGGAGCAGGAATAGCATTGGCATACAATGAAAGAGGTGGCCTAGTTCTCTTGTAAGGAAGCACTAGACCAAAATAGAAAGCATGTATATCATTTGTATCAAACTGCATCTCAGCAAAAGTACTAATGATCTATCCTTACTTCAATGGAACGCCAATTCATGCACGTTTTGACTCTTCAAACTTGTTTCCTTGCACTCAATACATCTTATCTGAGGGTTTTCATGTCATTAATCGGAGTTTTAATGTTAACGACTTTTCTAAATAAAACGGCCGACTCCTTTTTTCTCTCTCTCTTTCTCTCTTTCACCACTTTTATCTCTCACCTTCCTAATCTAACATCATGAGTAATGTACAAGCTGTTATTGCTGCCTTGAACCAACAAAGCAATGCGACTAACGGCGCATCACCTACTTCAAATCGACGCAGTAAACAGGGTCCCGATATAGCCTCTCTCCGTAGTCAGTTTGGATCTTCTTCAGCACACAAACCTCCCAAGCGATCAAGTCAAGTAGAAGCAAATCCAGCGACACCTCGACAACGACTATCTTCATCTCCTATTGACGCAACAAAGGCATCTCTCATCGAACAGCTAGAAAAGGTGACTACAGAAAGGGATCAACTAAAGGGACGACTTGATGGAAGGATGATCGACAGTGCCCCTGAATCGCCAGCATGTGTATCCTCGACAAAAAAGGAAATATCAACTTTGCCACCAGATTCTTCCTCCTTTTGCTGGTTTGATGTCAACGATATTGACAGTGGCAACACCTGCTCCGCACAACAACATTTGACCGATGATCATACGAACGAAGAGGATATCATCAATACCTACAATCAACGTGTATCCACTCAAAACCAACAAGAACAGCAAATCCTCACTCTTCAACAGCAATTGGCAGCATGCGATATCGGAACTCAATGGATGATGAACAAGTACGTGGGTGAATTGGAACGGACTCGACTTCATACAAACTTGCTGGTCTCGATCGTAAAGAACCAGGAAAAGCTGATCAATGCCATGGAAAACAACAATAGCAAGCCCATCTCCTTATCATCACAAGAGCAACAAATCGTTTTACTGCAGTCCCAACTGGAGCTACAACGCATGGAACTGGACGACAAGGAAGATTTAATAACTTTAATGGCTGAAGAACGGGATATACTGGCGCAAAAGGTCAAGCAATTGACGTATCAGATGCTCTACACCACTCCTTCCTCTCCCCATCATCCACCCATCGAAGGAGAGCGTCAGCATCGAAATCATCCAAGAACCTCCTCCTCTTCTTCGACAGGCTCCTCCTTGTCATCGTACACAACAAACACATCCCTATCAACCTTATCTCTAGTCGACTGGATCAGTGTTAACAACATACAACAGCAATACAACAGCCAATCAGCTCCTTTAATGACAACATCTATGGCAAAACCTCCCTCAAAGTCGGTCTCACCTCCTCAAACACCTCCACCAAAGCAAAAACTGCCTTTATTGCCATCATCATCCTCGTCGTCATCGTCGTCATCATGGTCGTCGGAGCTGTCTCCTCGAAGTACCTTGGTCTTGACTCCCTCTTCTTCTCCTGGTCTGCCCTCTTTCGAACGCCTTCCCTCTCTGGACTATCAAGACTCACTGCTCCACAAAAAGTCAATGCCTGATATGCTTCCTTTACAAGATTATCATCATCAATACACTCTTGGGTATTCTGGATTTGAAGAATCTGGTAAAGGGTTGGGCCGTCAAAAGTCATTTTGGAAAGGTTGGAGAAATCGCCTGTCTGGATAGTTGCCTCTTCTCTCTCTCTCACTCTTGTGCCTTCTATTGTGTATAGTCTTAGTTTTAGTCTGAGCTTAGTTTAGCATCTCTTTTGTATCATATAAAACCTATTCCTCTTTTAAACCTTTTGCATTGATGGTGTGCCCTGAATGCATACTCCAAATTCAACCTCCGCTTGTCAAGGCGTCATCGGGGAAGATTTTTTTTTTCTTATAAGACACGCAAGCGCCGCGCTAAGAATTTGTTCGCCTGTCTTTCGCTTGTTTGTACCTTTTTTTACCTTCTTCCTCAGAACAGCCTACAACACTTTTATTGCACCTTCGTATCACCTACTACATTATGACCGAACAACACACAGACATCCAGACACCCGATGACAAGAAACCGACCGACGATAAGACGAAGAACAAGAAGGAACAAGAGGAAGAGTTGGTATGAAGAACGCACCGTTTTGGAAGAGATCTTTGACTAACCCTTTGACTTTTCTATATAGTCTGAAGAGGATCAACAATTGAAAAGCGAACTCGAGCTACTGGTTGAAAGACTGCAAGTAAGGACGGGTACACACTCATAGGTAGTGTAAAGGTCTAATGTCTCTCTTGTCGACTTTATGTAGGATTCTCAAACTGAACTCCACCGCCCTGCTCTAGAACAACTTCGTACATTGATTCGAACGTCCACCAGCTCCATGACCTCAGTGCCCAAACCCCTCAAATTCCTCGGCCCCCATTATTCAACCTTGAAATCTGTATTTGATACATGGTCTACTTCTGAGGACAAGGTAAAAAGCATGAAGAAGCAGGGGAACAGAACCACTGACGCAGTGAACTGACGATACTTTTTACCAATTAGAAACTCTTCTCTGATATCCTCTCGGTGCTGTCAATGACATACTCGGAAGAAGGGGAAAGGGCGTGCTTGAAATATCGACTCCACGGTACGGCTGAAGAAGATTTCGGCTCATGGGGACATGAATATGTGCGACATTTGGCGGATGAAATCAGCCAGGAACATGACGCTCGCAGTGGAACCGATCAATCTACAGACGACATTTTGGATCTGGCTTTGAAGATTGTGCCTTTCTTCTTGAAACATAACGGTGAAGCGGATGCGGTGGACCTGTTGTTGGAATTGGAAGCTATGCATCAACTGCCTCGATTCGTTGACAAGGATACTTATGAGCGTGTCTGCTTATACATGGTGGGGTAAGCATACAAAGAATAGATCGTGATCATGCGAAGGTTACTAAATTGTCTCCTATATAAAAGCTGCGTCAACCTACTAGCTCCTCCAGATGATGTCGCCTTCATTCGAACAGTCCGTACTATCTATCGCCAACAAGAGAAATACGCACAAGCCCTGAATTTATCGATCCGTATGGGAGATATGAACTCTATCAAGGAAGATTTTGACTCCTGCCCTGATCCGTAAGTGCTTTGAAAAAAGTAGGAAAACAGTGTGTCTTACCTTTTCATTGATAGTCTACTCAAGAAACAAATGGCATTCCAATTGGCCCGACAACAAATCAAAATCGAAACCGACGACACTGAATTAAGTGAATGCTTGAACAACACCCATCTCTCTCGATACTTCATCTCTCTCGCTCGGGAACTGGATGTACTGGAGCCCAAGGTCCCCGAAGACATCTACAAGAGTCATCTCGAAAACCATCGTAAGTGGGCTATAGAAGGCGGTATAGAGGGGGGGGGGCAGGAACAGGGACTCACTGGTTTTTACAACACAGGTACCGCATTCAACACCACTGTGGATTCGGCACGCAACAATCTGGCTTCCACCTTCGTCAATGCATTTGTAAACGCCGCCTTTGGGAACGACAAGCTAATGAATACGGATGACGAAAGTTCATCTTCTTGGATCTACAAGACAAAGGACCATGGAATGACCAGCGCCACTGCATCTCTAGGTATGATCTCTTTATGGGATATCGAAGTGGGTCTCACGTTGATCGACAAGTATATGTATTCGAATGATGACAACATAAAGGTAAGAGCACAACGAATAAAAGAGAACGACAAAGGGATGGGATCCAACCTTTTCTTCTTTTTGAACTAGGCCGGTGCTCTTTTGGCCATTGGCATTTTGAATTCGGGCGTCCGGGAGGAATCTGACCCCGCATTGGCTTTGTTATCAGAATCTATCGAAAGGGGCAATGCTCATGTGCGACACGCAGCTATATTTGGGTAAGAAGAAAAGCAAAGACGGTGACGGGAATGCTAGGGCTCATTACTGATCGGATGGTTTGTGGTTGCATGATTAGTCTAGGTATCGCCTATGCTGGATCGGCTCGTGAAGAAGTGGCGGAGTTACTGCTACCTATCGTATGTGACACAGGGTTGGCTATGGAGCTTTCATCAGTGGCTGCTTTGGCCCTTGGAATGGTCTTTGTCGGCACTTGTCATGGTGATATCGCAAGCACTATTCTACAGACTATGATGGAGCGTGAAGACAAATACCTCAAGGAAACATGGTCTCGGTTCATGGCTCTCGGTCTTGGTCTTTTATTCCTCGGCAAACAAGAAGCCTCTGATGCGACACTGGAAACTCTCAAGGCCATTGAACATCCTCTTGGAAAGCAAGCCGAAGTCTTGGTGGAAGTACTCTCCTATGCTGGTACTGGCAACGTACTCAAGGTCCAAAAAATGCTACACATCTGCAATGACCACTTGGACAAGGAAAACGAGGACGATACTCATCAAGCCTTTGCAACTATTGGCGTAGCGTTGATTGCCATGGGCGAAGACGTTGGAACTGAAATGTCTATGCGTACATTCAATCATTTGGTAAGAAACACCATGGAATAGAGTGTGTAAATCAACTGACATTTATACATACAACTAGATGCATTACGGTGAGCCCACTATCCGCAAGGCCGTCCCCTTGGCACTTGGCTTATTATGTGCCTCCAATCCTACGGTGACAGTACTGGATACTCTCAGCAAATACTCTCACGACAACGACACAGAAGTTGCAGTCAGCGCTATCTTTGCTATGGGGCTGGTTGGTGCAGGCACAAACAATGCTCGACTAGCACAAATGCTCCGTCAACTCGCCAGCTATTATCACAAGGAACCTTCCAGTCTCTTTATGGTCCGCATTGCTCAAGGCTTGTTACACATGGCGAAGGGTACCATGACTCTGAATCCATTCCATACCGATCGACAAATCCTATCACCTGTGGCCTTGGCAGGCTTAATGACAAGTATCATCACCTTCACGGATCACAAGCCATGTAAGTCTACAAACTGACGTTGACCGTAGTGACGATTAATCGATTAACTTGAAATCCTTCTGCTTAGTTATCTTTGGTAAATGGCATTACTTGTTATATTCTCTGGTGACGGCCATGTACCCTCGATTCCTTATCACATTCGACGGTGAACTCAACAACTTACCAGTGACAGTGCGTGTTGGTCAAGCTGTAGATGTTGTAGGTCAAGCTGGCCGACCGAAAACGATCACAGGCTTCCAAACACACTCTACACCTGTCCTCTTGGCACACTCTGAGCGGGCTGAACTCGCAACGGAAGAATGTAAGTGATGGAAACCAGGGAGATCTAACTCTAATCATACTAATCATGCTCGCTCTTCATCATTGCTAGTCATCACTTTGGCACCAGTCCTGGAAGGCATTGTCTTATTGAAAAAGAATCCTGATTACATGGAAGAAGATATAGAATAGTCGTAGATCATAGGACAGCGTAGCTTGTTTTTGGTAGTAATAAAAGTGTACACTCTTAACTAATGATGGTGTCCCAAGATATGTAACACTCGTTGTAGTTGTGATAAGATACGCTCTCCACATCCTCATTGCCTCAGTCCCTCTTAGATTACTATATTTGAAAACGAAGGGTAGTTAGCAATCCTAAGAGTAACTCCTTTTATGAATCTATCACCTTTTCCATTGGCAATTCTCATAGCTTTTAAAATTGGACCTTTTGAACTTTTGACCCCCCCCTTTTTTTGTAAAGAGTTGCTTTTTTCTTCAATCCGAGATGGACAGCCCATCGTACAATTTTACAAGCACCACGATACAGGGCATATCTACAAACTGATACTCAGAAACAAGCACTTTGTGTCGTATACCGCCGTGAACGCTAAAAGAAGTCCCTTAAAAAGCGACTGATTGGATTGACATTAAAAAAGACAAATAACTCACGCAAACCAGACTTTCTTGGTATTAGTCGATAGATGAAAGGCACCTCTAGGTCTACGGTATATTTTATGATGGGTTGTCCGTCCCATTCGCCAGAAATATCGAGTCCAAGAAAAATGGGACTTTTCCCAAGGGGGTGGGCTGTCCTTTTTCCAAATAGCAGGATTTGAAATGTTTTTAAACTCTCAGATCTCGGCCCACATCCATCCTTTTGACGATCTAATGGCGGGAGAATGATGTTATACACTGTCAGCTCATTTCCTGAACGGACAGATCAACTTTTCAATCACAGGTTCAGTAGTAACCTGGCAAAATAATCCCCCCGCTTAATTAAGCCGAGGAATGATCCTATGCTCCCCAATGCCTTCAATGTCCAACATTGTGAGATCTAATGCTGGGCAGGATCGACCCAATGACCGAGTACAACACACAGGCCAAAACTCAACTGCCAAAGGGCATTAGTTCAGTGATAAGCCTAGGACCCCCTGACTCTACCACTATAGGAGCGGAGTTTATGCACACCCTGAGCCTACCCCTCATATCATCTTCAAACTCCGGCAGATCGCTCCAGAGCCCACATATCTATCCAAACTTCAATCCAACATATCTCGCCCGGAAATGCACCTAGACCACTCATTTTACCCTTGAAACGACCGGAGGGAGTACAGTTTTCGACGGAGCCGGGTAACGGAGCCGGGTAACGGAGCCGAGTATGGTGCGAAAAGATATGACATGGTTATGCATTAATGACAACTTTGAATGGTGTGGTGGTAGCTAGAAGGGATCAAATAGCGGAGTAAGGCTACTGTAGCAGGAGAAGAGTGAAAACCATATGGAGAAAGAGACAAGTATGCATTATTAAGCGCATGAGACTATAATTA
>LT550481.1:186462-206893 GCA_900079185.1 Absidia glauca
TTAAGATAATGACTAGACATAACAAGTAAGTGAGAAACATTGAACAAACAGGAACTAACTGACCTACATCAAACACAAAGTCCTGCCTGCCCTGATGATCCCCCTTCTTTATCGAGAAAATCGTCCTTTTCAGTCGTTTACTGAACGGATCTACTGTCGGTTAGAACTTACACCTATCATGAATGATCTGGATCGTACCATTCGTCCATCTATCAGCATGTATCAGCATTGTGCTCTTTGCTGTCTTGGGCATGACTGAAAGCTGACAAATGCCAAAATGGGATTTTGCAACTCCGACACAATTTTCCCTCTTGACCCCAACTTGACTTGGAAAAAGCTTGTTTTCCCTTCTTCATCTCTTTTGTATACATTCATTTAGCATCATCATGTTTACAGGTCTCGTTGAACGTGTAGGAACTGTGGTATCTGTGGTTGAACAAGATCAAACTGAAAGTGGCGGCAATGGCTGGACAATCACTGTAGGCGACGCAGCAGACATTTTGGTGGATTGTCATATCGGTGACAGCATCGCCATCAACGGTAAAGTCTAACGTCTAAGCAGATTGACTGCTAGGTTTCCAAGGATACATGTCACTGATTAATTTTACTCGTAGGCACTTGTCTAACTGTTACCGAGTTCGATCAAGAATCCTTCAAAGTGGGTGTGGCTCCTGAAAGCCTTCGAAGAACGAACCTAGGTAAGTCTTGATTGGTGTGCTTTTTCCATCCATGCAAGAAAACTCATATTCCTTTCTAGGCCATTTGAAAGTCGGTAGTAAGGTGAATCTGGAACGTGCGATGGATGCTCAGAAACGGTTTGGCGGACATATGGTGCAGGGCCACGTGGATGCCACGGTGGACATTGTGGATATCAAACCCGAAGGTAACTCCTTGTGGTTCACCTTCAAATCAAAAGACAAGGATATCATGCGCTATATCATTCCCAAAGGATTCATCACACTGGATGGCACCTCTTTGACGGTATGCGATGTGGATGATGACGCCCTAACCTTCTCTATCATGATGATCGCTCATACTCAAGCCAATGTCATTATGCCTCTCAAACAAGTCGGCGATCAAGTCAATGTCGAAGCTGACATGTTGGCCAAGTATGCTTTGAAAAGTTTGGAAGGTGCTATCAAGGATAACCATGGTCTGGATGCTTTGGTCAATCGCGCATTAAAGAAGTAGGGTCCTCTCGTGTACTTCGGTCTGCTTAGGATTAGTTTAGCGCAGTGAATAGTGTATTGAATGAATGAACGATTGCAAATAAAACATATGTATGCTTATACCGTGATCGATTGGCCTTTATCAGATGGGAACGCAGGGAACAGGTAGTGATCGTGCACTTGGGTTTCAAAAGGCGGGATTTGGTAAAGTCGTCAGGGGGGTTTTGAGTTGATCAAGTAACTCGTTTTATGATCCAGCCAGCCTTTGGGCGACCCCTCATAGCCAACAGTGTTTGAGTGGTTTGTGAGTGTGTGAGGAGCCCAAGGAAAGTATAGAGATTTTTGGGGACCTATTTTTAAACTCCGCCATGCGCTCAAGTAAGAATCGTTCGAACCCCTTCTTTTCCTCCTTCTTCCCTTCGTTCTCACTTTCACGATTACATCGTCTTTCTTTTTCGTTCCACCGGAATGACACCTCCTCTGACGCAAACCCTCTATGAATCAACTTCACTTAGCACTGAACGGAAGGTAAGTCTTTCCTTGCCATGAACAGTGTTTTCTCACCATGACTAACATTTGCCGTTTGCATCATTGCTCTTTTTTTTCTTAGATCATCGAATGAATGACAACGAATATAAACTTTCTGGCAGCAGGACTGGATGAACATGTGGTAAGATTAGGGATTGGACGCAAGGGATTACGAAAAAATGGGGAAACAATCGCAAGGTTTTTTTTGGGCGCACTCACTTTTCTGTAGTAAATTCTCTAGCCATTTGCATTGCTGAAGAGTGCTACTTTTTCGGTCACTCTCTTGGATCACTGACATGGATACTTATACTTTTGGCAACGTTGACTAACTCTCTCTCCTTCTTCAATCCGTTGGTCAATACACTAGATTAGTCTGCCTTGTACAGTAGTACCCTTCCACCACTCAAATCTCTAGCTTAGTCAAATCTTCATAAAATACATCAAGTAAACAATTTTATTCAATAATAGTACTTCTTTAAGGGTGTAGTTGCGGGGAGGGGAGGGGAGGGAGGTGGGTTGATTGATATACTAGAAACTGGCTGTGTCTGAGGGAAGTTATAGGTTCGTTAAGGGGGGATCCATGGAAGGACTATTCTAGTGTCATGATCTAGGGAATGAAGAAGCGTAAAGCAGGCTAGCACAGTTTCAAAGGCATTAGTGGTAGTGGCCGCAGAGAGTATACAGAGATATGTTGCACTTCGGCAGGGCATTGGCTGGGGGATCTACTATGGACAGGATGAGTGCACCCAAAAAAAAAATTGCGAGGGTTTCCCCATGTTTTTTACATTTGAAAATTTTAAAAAGGGCCTTTTTTGGCGACATGAAGCAGTGGTGGAGTCGGCATTAGCATCGTCGTCGTCCCTATTGTCGTTGTCATCGTTTGTAGTCGATCTAGTGTCAAAAGAAGGAGGAACGATGCAAAAGGCAAAAAGTTAATAATGGTAACCAAAAGATGAACCAGATAATGAGGTGGGGGGAGTTACCGTTCGTTCGTCGTCGTTAAAGATCTTCGTCGTCGTCGTCGTCGTGGAGTCATGAAACATCCATGTAATAATAAATGTGATGAAGGAGGAAAGAAGGAGCAAAAAGAGAAAGTGAAGAAACGAATCGACACTTACACCCCGCCATATCGGAGTTTGAATGTACATTGGGAGTTACGGAATGATTCTCATGCAGTATGATAAGAATGGTGATGATTTATTAAAAGCACAACAGGGAAGAGTATAGGAGTATGTAGAATAAGATAGAACTATATGCATAAGGCGATAAAATGGCACAAAAGGGGAAGAATCACTAGGATTCCTTTGCTATCACTAATGCTTGGATAACGACGCCGCTCCTAAGCTTGACGGTGTTGGATTCCAAAGGAGGGGTTGATGTAAGAGTAAAGTCGGCGATTATAGAAGTGTGATCATCGAGAATTTTGCCAAGGTAAATCAATCGCAAATAGTGGGTATCAGTGGTCAGGTGAGCCTCCTCATAGATGCGGGACTTGAGTAATGGCACAGTTTCAAGAGTAGAGCTAATCTTGATAGGGATATCCTTGCCTGTTGATAAGCGTACGGTAATACATAGATCACCAGGTACCAAAGATGTATCGTTCGAAGATGGGGTATTTGCTGTATTTGTGTTTGAGTTCATATGTGTGGCGAGTGAGGGAGGCGTTTCCACCATAGATGAAACGTTGCTGATTGATTTTTGGTGGCCCTGGCTACTTCGGACTTGTTGTGATGATGGTAGTATAGAAGAAGAGGTCATGACACAGGGCTGGCTATCTATATCGTGAGTATAAGTGGTGATAGATTGGACAGATTCGTTATGCTGTCGATGTTGTGGCGGGGAACGTTGGCCGAGGTCGATTTCGTCGTCTTCCGCTTCATCTAATATGACATTGGTAGGATCCACTATACAGTATAACGGGATTTCATATCGATTACCCAGTTCTATTGACAAAGAGAGCATATTAGGATACAAGGTTACCGTTTTCATAAAGACCCTTACCATCATAGACTCCATCGTTGGGATTGCCAGTAGGTAGCTTGATGTTTGCCGCATCCAGAATAGACTGAGCCAGTATGATATCTTCGCTTGTGATAGCCGCTTGGATTGCTTGCCAGATTTCTGGTCGACCCTGTTAAAGAAAGTTGAGAAGAGTTAGTCATATTGAGCAGATGATTGTCTTCCGACACACTAAAAGACGTCTGCATGCATACAAATGACTTTTTGATTTACATGTCAGCACAGACAAGTCAACTATATAGTGTTTGTCTTTGATTGAATGAGAGCCTGATACTTACTTCATAAAACGGTGCCGTTTCCCAGAAAGTAGACCGCTTTTCCTCCAGCCTTGAGCGTGTGATGGGGACTTCAGACGTCCATTGAATGTTGCTCCGTTTAAAAGGCTTGCCTAAAACAGAGAAGAGAAAGAAAAGAAGGTGCGTGAGAAACAAGTTGGATTCCTGGATGAGTAAGTAACTTGATTCTATTTTGACATCTTACCACCAGTGACAGATCTGCCTTGATTGGACTCACTTGACATACAGCAACCCATTGAGAACAATGAGATGAGCGGATAACAAAAGTGAAGAGGTGTAATGGAAGGATTGAGGATTGTATAAAAAGAAAGTGTAAAAGGGAATGAGAAGAGACGAAAAGAGAGTCAACAAAAAACATGAAATAAACCCACCACATTTTAGGTTACACGAATGCCACTTTTCCCCTCATTTTTTTTCAGGTGGTCTTGGGATTTCCAACTCCGTCAAAGCCCACCAATCCTAATGCACTTCCAATTATAACACCCAAATCACTGGCAACTTTATTTCCCTTCGTGGAGACAGACATGTTGAGACAACTGACGGTAACTATAACTATAACCAACTAGGTAACTAGTCATTAAAAAACGATACAGACATAATGACAAAACCAAAGGGGTAGGGACGATGATCAGTTATGTAGCTTTTTGGCATTGTGTACATACAGTACATCGACCACCATCTTCTTTGAGCCTAGTTGCACGAGATCTCCGTCCAATGGGGTGTCTTCAACCTTTGATCCAACCACCCAAGGATTCCAGATTCCATACTATACCATGCCATGCTCGATGATCTACTTGTTTACCATTTCATGTTGTTATCCTTAATCCATGATCCCCCTGCATCTACACGTGAGGTGGGCTGAGCTAAACAATGGATTTCGTTCGTTCTATCCCAGCTGTCGATCACCGCTTCCTTCATACATAGTCCACCTAGAGTTACCATATCCGGTAGGTATCAACCAATCGCACTGTTAAGTCAGAATGCACCTCAAGATACTTGCTACATGCATTTCCTAGTCGCCCTGCCCAATAATAGACACATTCTCGACCCTATACATAGACCCCGTAACATCTACATTGCATCGTTAGTTTATTCTCTCCTTCTTTGTTATGCTTCGCTTTTCCATGATGAGGTCGATCTCGCCCGTACACGTACCATAAACCCATGAGGACAAAAGTGAATCGCTGTAGCCTATGGGTACTGTCAAGCATGTTAACGTATTCCAGCAAACCGTGTGAAGGAAGATGTGGTGTTGAGGGAGTACAGGGTTGCGGGCAAGCGAGAGCAAGAGGCACACACAAAGAGTCGAAAATGGCAAGATCTCAAAAGTCCGATAAGCGGAGTCTAAAATAAGGGCCCCAAGAACGAGCCCAACCAACATGTAAAAAAATTTGAACTATTCAAAAATGTGAGATGGACAACTTACCGTCAAATTTCACAGGCAACACTATGTAATGCATATCTATTGACTGTTTTCCAGAAACAAGCACTTTTATGTTGTATGCGACCGAGAACACTCCGAGAAGCACCCAAAAAGCGACCAATTGGAGTGGTTTAAAAAATGGCAAGTTATCCAAGGCAATCATGCTTTCTTGGTATCAGTCGATAGATAAAACGCACTTCTGAGTCTACGTCAAATTTGAAGTTGGGTTGTCCATCCCGTTCACAAGAATATTGGGTCCCAAAAAAAGTAAGACTTTAATAAGGTCTGTCCTTTCTTCAATCTAATCAACGAAAAGTTAAGCTTACGCAAAAAACGACCATGTCGAGGTTTAAAACGAAATGTGAGGAGTCGCTTTCGAAGATAAAGACGGTGTCAAGGAAGGGTGCTGTGAAATAAGAGCAGGGATGATAGAAGGAAGTCTTTTCAAAAATGATCGTTGACTCGTATATCGAATAGAGGATTGTAAGGAAGAGGGGAATCGAAACTACGGTGAGAAAAAGATCAATTCTTACCAGTTGAGAGACCACCATGGAATCCAAGTCGAGGAGTCAACGGGATCATCAGCTCGTCAACATCAATCACCATCATCATCAGCTCATCATCATCAATCGCCTTCACCACAACCACGACGACAAGCGCCATCATCCTTGCGACAACCACCATAGTATCGAATGAGCCGTGGGACCAAGACCATCATTGACCTTTACTGCGAATAGTATGACGGGCTTGCTGTTGGCTACCCTGTAGAGACTCTGGAGCAACAATGGGGTGTCAAATGGAGGCAAAATTAAAAAAAAAACCGAAAATTCTTCAACAGGCACAGATCAATCATCACCATCGAAACCGCTGCCACTGTCGCCGGAGAAAGGTGCTCTCGGCTCAACAAGTCTTTGCACTATCTTTCCGAACATAATGGCCAAATCTTTGAATAGTAATGTGTGTATAGCCTCTAGTCTTTTTATGTTACATGCTGTACAATCGATAAACTTCACTTCGTCTCTTTTCAAGGTTAGGGCTCAGGGTAATTTGCACACACGCTAATTTTCAAACCCCGATTGGCGATAAGAACGTTTTTTTCCTGCACGTCCTTTATTTTGCTCCTTCTTTCCCTCGTCATTACTTTTTTGCCTCCCATTGTCATTCTTTTTACTCCACGACACAACGAACGAGCGAACTAACGAACGAACGAACGAACCGCACAGTAAGTCTTCCCTTCTCACCCTCTCGTTCATCTTTTTTCTCACCATGACTAACTTTTTGCCTTTTGCATCGTTCCTCCTTCTTTTGACACTAGAACGACTACGACCATGACGACGACGATAGGGACGACGACGATGCTAATGCCGACTCCACCACTGCTTCATGTCGCCCAAAAAGGCCCTTTTTAAAATTTTCAAATGTAAAAAACATGGGGAAACCCTTGAATTTTTTTTTCTTCTGCACTCATCTTGTCCACAGTAGATTCCCTAGCCATTGTACCTATAAAGTGCACTATCCCCTGACCCATTCGCAGCACCTACTACTACTGATACTTTGGATAACACTGGTCTGCTCTCCTCCTAACTTTTCCTTAGCTCATTACACTAGATTAGTTACTCCATGACAAGTCCTGTATTCACTGCCACCCACCTGTACATGTAGCTTAAGCATAGTCTCATTTAGTCAATAAAAAACCTACTTGAACCCATCTCCATGACTTTGTTCTTTTGCATAAGCTTTGGTGATATTTGAGACTCTTATATGTAGCGGTACAAATCACCCGGTGCACCAAGCCCTGACGACCCTTTTTTTATTATCTTCTTCGTCGCTTGGCGGTGTTTAAACTATGGTGTGGACACCTTTTTGGCCTAACTAGTGCCCACCGCACTATCTTATTGTCCGCAAAATTCAGGATACGCTTTGTCGCCAGAAGTAGGGGTTGAATTCCAGTAAACTACATACAACTGTGATTGGGTCGAGTCTGCGCTATGGCACCAACACAGCATTACATTACACATGGTTTTATTGAGTCTGTAGGAGGGAAGGGGTAAAATGTGGGGCAGAAAGAGAGAGTTTTAAGCTATGTGAGGGTTATTTATAGTGGGACAGTGACTTGGGAGGCATCTAATCCTAGTGAGTGGAGGAAGAGGTTTGTATTGTCAATACGATGGGTAGCACGGTCTAATGGAATACGGTTGCTCTTGGCGAGAATGATGTTTTCCATCACACGGTCCCTAAAAATCAAGTCAGATTACTTTTGTTTCCGGACAGTTGACTCTATATGACTTACCGCACTTCAGTTACGAGGACATGCTGTTGATCCATGGAAGCTCCCACGGCTATAGCTGCCAGGAATTGCCAAATGTACATATCATCAATGCTTAAAAAGAGTTGTGCCATATCCACCGAAGGGTTCGTTGGGACCAAGTAATACAAAGATGGAAAGATCGAGCTATAGTAGCCCTGTAAAAAGTTGAAGAGCTTGTTGTAGATATCTTGCCAGAGACTAAAGTCTTCGGATGAGGGAGGGGCAAATCCATTGAGAGCGCCACCACCTTGTTTCAGAATCTCCGCCCGTGATAGTAACATGGTCAAAAAGGCAAGTCCAGGCTAATATCGTTGATAGGGCAAAAGCAAAAAGTTAGAGATAGAAAGGGAGGGGGTGCCCAAGTTGTACTAGTACTTACCTTTGTTTGAGCCACTAGCCTGATATCGTTCTTTTCCATAAACAACCGAGTCAATCCGATCACCACTTGCATAGGCGCTTCGGTGATGAAGCCTAGCAATGAAGGCGCTGCTGCATTCATAAAGAGTTCCACATCTTCATAGGGTACAAATCTTTGGTGTTGAGCTTCTTCGGCAGGTTGAGTCCCCGGGTAAATAACATGTTGACAGACTTGTAATTGGCTAAAGTTGGCGATGATAACACTGAGCATAGTCAAGTTTTGATCGTGCGACAGAGGACGGATGATACGAGGAATCAGTTTCTTCCCCTTGTTGATGCCGAGGAGCGATATCAGTAGTGGAGTGCTAATGGAAGAAAATGGACTGAGTTACCTGTCACCCCTTTTTTCCTCGATCCACTCTATTACCTGTCATCCTTTCCACCTTCCATCACCTTGAGTGCATTCCATAGCTTTTGTACCTTGGTGTTGTATTGTTCGTTCCTACAATCGACAAAAAGCGTGTTTGAGTGAGGTTATTCAAACGTCCCGTCAGTCCATACCATTCTTCGGCTTTGCGTTCTTGCTCTTCTTCATCATCCCGTCTAGACCGAGAGGGACCTTGTCTGCGCATCTGTTCCAGCTCCAAGACCTTGAGATAAAGTCCTTCCACAATGGTGAGGACACTTCGCCGATCGTTCAAAGTAGTGTGTTTCCCCTGTTACAGAGTATTAAAGGAAAGTTCGTGAGTACGTCGTCCCACAGTCGAGTGCTTTTCAATCGAGCAACTTACGGTAGCCAAATGAGCATGGCCATGAGAGGACGCTTGTTCAGGGGTCACTGGGCCAGTTTCGTCGGAAAGGTTGGCTTTCTTGTCGGATACCTGGAGAGATTGGCGAGGGTTGCGTGAAGACAGACTGGTGATCTTGCCGAGGGTTCCTTCCAAGGCACCTAGAAACGAAATCAATGATGAGACACACACATACACACACCATTATGATTCGAGAGTTACCTTGTGTTTGCTTGGGGCGGCGTTTGGCATTGTTGACAATGCGCTGGAGTTGCTGTTGCATACGGTGCATCATGTTATCTTCACGGCGGCCACGACCACGAGAACCGTTGCTTGTAGGGTTGTTGCCACCAGTAGCACGCAGACGGAGGGAGGAATACACTTGATAATAAAAGTCATCTGCATAAGGATCACCTGAAGCCAATTGAGTCAACTGTATCCGCTGTATGAAGTCCTTATCGTTTTGTGTCATCAAATTGTCATATTGGGACTAGTCAAACAAAGAGCATTTCATGTGAGTTAACCTTGTTGTCTCCCCTCGTCATCGGCTTTTACCTTCCGCATTGTTTCTTGCCGTTTGAGTTCACGTTCGATTGATAACTGCTCCATAAGTTCTTGTTGTCGACGCAGGGCCATGATTTGGGCAGGATCAGGTTGACCAAAACCAAACGCAGACAAGCCGGCCTCTTGTTGCTGTCTTAACCGTTGAAGATGCTGTTGCTGTTGCTGTTGTTGTAGGACTTGATCACGACCACCGGCGCCTTGCATCATAGCAGCTTCCACCTCGGCCAGACTGAGCATTTTCTTGCCGGCAGGAATCTCGTCTCCATAAGCTTGACGATATTTCGCACGCTGCATTTCCGCCTCGATTTCTTCAAGAGAGCGATGTTGACGAGTGGGGAGCATACCCATCGAGTTTGAAGGCGACAATCCGGGTAACGAGGTAGGATGGTTCAGTTGGTGATGATGAGCGAATGGTGAGACGTTCCCTTGATTCATAGTCCCAAAAGATTCTGTAGGGGTACAACGACAGTGAGTACTTGTCAGCCACGAATAATGATCCTCCTCCGTTCCCCAACCTTACCGTTGTTGCCAAAGCTTCCCCAGATCGAGTTCGCCGAGGACTAAATGAAATGTGTCGGTAAGTCAAAGTGGCATAGGGTGGCACCCTGTACTTACTTCATCGAATTGTGTAGAGTGAGCCATGAGCATTTGTCTGTCGCCATGCATATCACTGTGGATGTTCCAGTCACGGCCATCAGCTTGACCTTATACACAAAGACAAAAGACCACGTTAGTTCGGCAAGTCATGCACGGTTCCCTTTGTACTTACTTGTTTCGACCGGCTGGTTACGATGGCGGAGGATGCGTTCTTCTTCAGATAAGTTGGCGGTAAACTTGACGGTGTTGGCAGCAAAATCAAAGTCTTGACCTACCTCCCAACCAAATCCTATCAGTCCATACTCACATCCCTTGCAAAAGTCATTCCTTTTCTCCATCTCGGTCTCTTTCTTACCTATATTGTCATCACCAAATGTTTCGTCATTGAGATCATCCCCTACTTCATCCAGTTGATCACCTAATCCATCGTTCACTTCTTCATCCGCTCCACCGAGTTCATCACGCAAGGAGGCGAAATCATATACATCGGCATCTTCTCTTGCAGCACGTTCTTTTTGAGATTGGTGGAAGCCTTCGTCATCCCCAGTGGGTGGAAGACGTGTGTTAAAGCTATGTCGGTAAAAGTCAAACAAAAGGTTATGCAAGTTAGAGCCTTATCTATCTTGCCCAGCTTCATCTTACCCAAAGAATGAATCGCCCATAAAAGTAGAATAGTAATGTAGAGTAAAAGTGTGTGAGTACCTATGCATAGAGAGAAAGTAACGTTTAGAAGTGTGTGGAGGATGCAAGTGACATTGTTCAAATCGTTGCAAAGTCTAATGTTACCTAAGAAGTAGTATTATTTAATGTTGTATTGAAGTGTAAGTATAAAGAAGTATATAAAGTAAAGGGAGAGGAAGAAAGAGGGTATGGTTTTACAATGGTTGAAAAAGAAGAGGAAAGGAAAGAGAGAAAAGGGAATTCCGCTAGTGACTATTTTATACCCTTTGTCATTGGCCGCCCAAATTAGTTCAAACCCCGCTAGTTCATTTCTTGTAGGAAATCCTGCACTGCCTTTGCAAAGTGGTAATGGACTTTGGTAGTAGGATGCAAATCATTGAGCCAAAAGTAGCTATCGCATAAAAGTGATGTGAGTGGACTAGAATGAAAAAAAAGTTCCAATTCTTACTCTTTTATGGGTAAGCAATCATGTTTCTCCGGATGTCGCCATTCAGGGCAGGATGAGGTCACGTTTTTCAAGCCATATTGATGCGGATGGTCCAGAATACGGGTGAATATGGCCCACGCATCAATGTAAATCACACGAAGGTGCTTCATTTCTGAGAGCGATCGAGCCATCTTGAGCAACTTTTGATTGTAGCCTATGATCGACGGCTGAAATGTGAGATCCTGCAAGACCTAAGAGGACTCTTGTCTTACCTTTTACCAAATGATGCATCTTGGAAGCAGTCTCGTCCTTTGCACCCCACTTGGGACTTCGATCTACAGGAGGGACATTGATCAAGATAATGTTTCGTGCATCGTGGTCATACAAATAAGTCTATGCAAAGCAAAGAGGCAGTTGTTTAGTGAGTTGGCAAGTACAACTTTCCATTTATGGAGTTCCCCTTGGCTTTGTTTATGTTTTGTCTTACAATCAACTGTCGATAACGGCGCATCAGTACGTCGAGGGAAGCTGTACTGTTATGGTTGGTCAACAAAAGTCCGACATCGTTGATGCCTACCCATATGCTGTACAATGTTTCGTCTGCTGCGTAGTTTGTACCATTCTTTTTCAAAAAGTACTTTGGAAACAACTGTGTGATTTGCTGGCTAACGTCGATGACACTGCCGAGTCAAAAAAGAAAAATCATGCAATTATGCAGTTAGTATTTCAAACCCCGATATTTTCAAATTCCGCCAAACCGGTTTTCTTACTTTGGTTTCTATGTTTGTGCATGCATTTGAAATATAACCTTGGTAAGTGCCTTGACTGATCCTTAATTGTCTGATCCTAATTGCCCGATTCTTTTCTGTACCTGATTCACCAGCTCGTTTTGTATGGGAGCACTATTGTACGCCAGATCCCAGTTCGTCAGATCCTCCGCTTGTGTAAGGTAGTAGACCCAATTGGCGCCGTTCGTAGAAGACACATTGTCATGATCGGGATAAGACATGGTTGGCAAATCCAGGTATTCAGTGGTATACGAATCACCAAAGCTGAACAAGGTGGTCATCTTCTCCAGGTCAAATGTCGATGATTTCCGCTGAATCAGGGGTACAGCCGCCGCCAAGCCTGATAGAGCCAACCAGAGCACAATGAATTGAAGGGTCATAAAGAGTATAGGAGACAAAGAAAGAGATGGAGAAAGAAAAAGAGAATGATGAGATTGGAAAAAGAGCCGACGGGGGGTTTTTATAGTCAAGCTCGTGGTGAGTGGGGTTAGTAAAAATGATTTGATGCAGGAGAGGGAGGATGAGAATCCAGGGGTGGCGCCGTTACAAAGAGGTATTTATATCGCACCGATTCAGGTAACGAAATGACAGTTGCACCCCATGATACACAGATGCAAATGGCCGGTCAATGACACTTCCGGATGATGCGCTTCCAGTCATTCCCATAGTCGCCTGAAGTTGTTCCTGACAGTCATACCATTACACATAAAGCATTCTTTTTTATTAAGGCAGCAAGGAGAAACAAATCAAAAGGTACAAGTATATAAAAGTCTAGTCTAAAAAGGAAAGGGAGCAGATGTTACAATTTGGCTTGAGGGCGAGCAGATTCCTTGGGCTTGAAAAAGACATCCACCATTTTGCGACGCTGGATCTTGCCAGTGCCAGTCTTTGGAAGATGATCGGTGACATAGATCCGCTTGGGCACCTTAAACTTGGCGGCCTTTGAGTTCACATACGCCTGTAGATCCTTTTCCACCGAGGCAGCAGCAGCAGAAGACTTGAGGACGACAGCAGCATGGATTTCTTGGCCATACATTTCATCAGGGACACCAAAGCTGACGGCTTCAGAGACATCGGGATGGCTCAACAAGATGGCATCGACTTCCAAAGGAGAGATCTTTTCACCGCCCCGGTTGATGAGTTCCTTGATCCGTCCGGTCAGCACCAAATAGCCATCCTTGTCCTTCTTGCCTTGGTCACCGGTGCGGAAGTAGCCATCCTTGGTAAATGCTTCAGCAGTGGCTTCGGGTCTGTTGAGATAGCCTTTGGTCACATTGAGGCCACGGATGCACACTTCGCCTTCCTCCACAGGGTCGCCTTGGTCATTCAGGATGGCGATGTCTACCCCTTGACCTAGTCCCACCGAGCCTGGCTTGTGGACACCGTTCTTGGGTAAGGGGTTCGAGGTCATTTGATGTGCAGCTTCGGTCATAGCGTAGGCTTCTAGGACAGGCGCCTTGAAGTGTTGTTCGATGGCCTTGAAGGTGGATGGAGCGAGGCTGGACGAGCAGGATCGAATGAATCGGATGTTGGGAATCTGAGTGGGTGGGTTACGCAGTAAGATTTGGTGGATGGTAGGGACTAGAATAGAATAGTAAGTAAACATACAAACAAACAAACACCCTCGGGTTATTGTTTTACCTGCTGTGTACCAGTTACACCCGTTATCCTTGAAATCGGTCCAAAAGTGTGAGGCACTAAATTTCTGTGGAATCACCGCCGAGCCACCTGACAAGAAGGTTGACAGAAGACCACAAATCAAGCCATGGACATGAAACAATGGCATCACCAGCAATGTTCGGTCCTTCCCGCTAAGTTCATATGTCTTGACAATGTTCTTCATCGACGTCGCCAGATTCAAATGAGTCAAAGGCACACCTTTGAGCAATAGATGTCAGTCAGTCAGTCAGTCAGTTATACATGGTCCCTCTTGTTTACTTCTTTACCTTTAGGCCGACCGGTTGTCCCACTGGTATGTAAAAGCAAGGCGACATCTTGAGGCTGGGGAGCAAAAGCGACAGGACGAGGCAAAGTGGACGTAGCACGGGCATGAGGGGCGACCAGATGGATCTCCTGTCCGTCCCAAAACATCTCCAACACATAGATCCCTTGACGTTCTTGAGCAGCCAGCACCGCGGCATAGTGGTTCTTGATCGATCCAGGGGGGACAATCATCACCGAGCTTTGAGCGTCCTCCAGGTAAAACAGAAACTCGTCCTTGGTGTAAGCGGGATTCAAAGGCGAGGCCACCAATTGCATGAGACCACATCCCAAGAAGCCGACCACGAATTCTAAACTGTTGGGGTACGCAATCGACACCGACCGACCGGGTGCAAGGCAATGCGAAGGCACAACCGAGGCGAGCTTGTTGCTGAAATCTTGAATGGTGTGGTACAACTGGCCATATGTCAATGTCGTCGGCACCGTACATGAGTTGGGGATGATGACCGCTGTCTGTTGATCGTAATGCTGTTCGAATATGGAGTGAAGAGTTGACATTGTGTATAAGGTAGAAAAAAAAAGAAAGAAATAAAAGGTCAAAAGTAAAAGTGAAAGAAGTAGAAGAGACGGAGAAAAAAAAGTTATATAGCTTTTGGCTCTTTCGTTTCAAACTCCGATCACGTCATGAGAGAAATGGAGGAGAGTGAAACCAATCCACATGAGGCAAAATTTAAACAAAGAGTAATGGCTCCGATTGTATTGTAAGCATGGGTTTCTTTTATTTACAAGTTAGGAGGGTGGAGTAGGTCGATGATGCATATAAAAAAGGATCTAAAGGATAAAATAGGTATCTAAAAAGGGGGGGGGAAGGGAAAAAAGGGGGGGAAAAGTGTTGCATCGTGTATACACATTGCGACAAAATAGATGGATGATGCAGGCTAAAAGGGAAGGAATGACTAATACTTTTTCCGTCCAGGTAGAAAAACTCTATTCTAAAGCACACTATCTAACATCAAAGAGCATTAGCACCACCATGGTTTCCGTCAGAGGAGGCATTAGGACCAAAGGTGCCTGGAGGGGCCACGATCACCTGGCCCTGATGTGTAAGTAAAACCGGTCGAGAGTTGTTTCCACCCCCACCCCCACCAGCAGCAGCCACGCCAGGGATATGTTGCCGAATCACATCGTTGTGATGTTGATGAGCCGATGCATAAACGCCTAAACCAATATTCATATACTGACCGAACGACCTTGTCGGTAATGTCGTTGCTGCCGTTGTTGTCACCGGCGCCGGTTTGTTGGGGACATATGATGGTGAAGTCGAAGATAGGGGTACGGATGATGTGGATGGTGCCCAGAATAAGGAGTTGCTGTTGCTGTGATGTTGTGATGCCGTTGATGGAGTCATGAACGTGATATCGGTTGGAATAGGGTGCAATGAATCCTGCGATGTGGAATTCTCCGGCCCTGCTGCTGAGTCTGTTGCCAAGTCCTTGGTGTGCCGCATCATCCAAGTCGAGAGCAGTAGAGGATCGTTCAGTTTGGAATGGCTCATGACTAGTCCACCGCCGCCATTCGTAAAGTCTTGAAGTCGATGGTCGTCCACCAGGAACCGGGATTTGTTCAGCAAGGCATCCACGCTTGAAGGCGCCATACGGTGTTGATGATTCCAAATGTCGTTGACGGCTGTTGTTTCTAGGAAATCAAGTGGATCCACTGGAGCAGGGGCCTGATGCTGCCACAATGGTGGTGATGATGAGAATGTCGAAGAGGTTCCAAAAGCATGTGATAGCACCTCCGCTGCGTTTTGTTCCGATCCCGTCAGGTACATGTGATCGATTTTCGTGCCTGCATTGCCGTTTTCAGATAAAAGCGTTCCAGTGGGTAATGTTGATTCGGAGTCGTCGCCACCCATATGTAAAGCACCCTTCACCCGAGCCAAAAACGCATCGACACCAGGAATCGTACGGTTTCCCTGCATGACCAGTGATGAGAGTGAGCGCATACCCCTGCGAAATAGGCCCCGCGAATGCCGATCTTGATAGCTGCCACAGTTCATGAGATGCACCCGAGTCGCCATCATCGTCGCCGTTCCAGTAAAAGCATATGACAGGATAGAGGTGGGTTGATCTGCCATGTATTGAGTGAGTTGGATCAAGTGAGTGGCTACAGAGACACAGCGCTGTTGTAAGAGGCTATTGGTGCTAGCGGATGGCGATGCAAAAGGAGCCAGAATACGTAGTTCGATCATGTTGAAGACAAGGTGTAGTTGAGCAATCCAAGGGTTTCTCGGCGGATCCTTGGGCAAAGTGACAGGTGAGGAGGAGGATGTTGTCGGCAACGGTGTCCATTGGAAGTGTACAGGTAGAGCTTGGAGCCATTGGAGAAGCACCTGATCCAGCTGTAAAGCGTTTGAGTAGTCCTTGGTCATGGGCTGTTTCCAAAAGTCATCAGGGCAAAGGCTTTGCTCAGCCATTTGAGTCAACTTGATAAACGCCACGAAGCATTCCAACTGTTCCTGATCTTCGTTGGGCCAATAGTACCGCGGCAAGTCCACCACCATGCCGTCCAGTCGTAGCACCCATGAAGCACCGAAGCATACCCCTTGTAGTTTGTCCAAACAGTAGCAGCCCCAAGAAACCCGTTTCCATAGTTCCCACCGGCCGTTATCATCACCATCGTCGTAGTTCCTTCTTGATTCGTCAAAGTGTCGTGTATTGCAGAGTTGGTTGTAGATTCGGAAAGCCATTGCGCTGTAACAAAGAGCTGAAGATCGATAATCCAGCCCATGCTTGGGTTCATAGAGAGACATGAGACAGAGGGCCACGACCGTGCTAAGAGATGGAGTGTCGAGTAGAGAATCCAGTAGTCCTTTCGCCTGCTTGAAGTAATTGTCGGCTTCTTTCCCGTTGTCAGTGCTGTTGATTTGAGCGGCGTGAGCGAGCATGGCCAACAAAAGAAGAGGTGAGATCGAGAAATCCTGTAGGTCAAACTGTTGAAGGAAGAGGTCCTGAGGTATCATATGGAAGAGTGGGTATTTGTGCTGATAGTACAGGAGGATGAGCTGCCTTTGGGTTTTTCTTGGTGGCAATGGGAGGCGGTGGTAGAGGTCCCGAGTGTTTGATGCATGTGCTGACAACAGTGGGTGATCGCCGTTGCTAGGGGGCGGTTGTTCGGTGAGCTGCTCCTCGTCGATGATCCAATGGTCTCCAAGGAAGTCCAGGGCCTTGATCGTGGTTTCTAGTAGCTGCTGTTGTGTGTTTAATTGCTGACCATCCGTGGCCTTGTGGGGAGGTTTGGTTGACTGCCTCGCCGGTAGATCAGAGACTTCTTGGTGCTCTTCATCAGGAGTAGACAGAGCCAGTGCTGGAGGAGGAGGAGAAGAGTCATTATCATAGCCACCATCAGTCGAGAATGTGCAAGATAGTTGACGGGCTATAGATAGGACTTGATAAGTAAAGGTATGACAAAACATCGGTCTCTGTACTTTTCTCTTGCTTACCTTTGCACTGTGATGGAAGATTGTCAAGTACATAATGGGAATGAGTAAGGGAGATGAGTCAAGGATGTTCTGTTTCTGTATTCGGATATATTACCTGCATACAAGGTTGAATGCCATCGCACTATATATAACAACAATAGGATTTAGCACTTCCGCGGAATAAAAGAAGGGTCAGGACGTCGTCGTTACCTTGATTTTTTTAACCCGACAAGAGAAGCAAGCTCGTCCCACCTTGAACCGCTTGACCAGCTTCTTTGTGGATTCAATGTTCTTGGTTGATCTTTTGACGGATGGAGATGCTGCCATATCAGTGATGCTGGTGGTTGATGTTGTTGTGCAAAAGGATAACTACTTGTTGTGATGATCTAGATGACGGCTACGTAACAAATAGGGGATTGGTGGAGTGATTAGCGAAGTGGAAGGAATGATTGTCGAAGGTGAAGAGAAGGATGGAGAAAGATAGTAAGCTAGCTCAGACACATCAACCAAAGGGTTATGTCCTTTCAAGCTGGTGAGATGGAAAAGAAAGAGAGAGAGAAAGTCGAAAAGTTATCAAAAGCTGAAAATGACAATCAATTTTTTTAAACGCCGCCTATTTTCTCAAATGGTTGGGCATAGAGAGATACACACATTCGACAGATCAAGGCTGTGCCAATCCGTAGTACGTAGCAGTTGATTACTTTATCAGTCATCTATCATATCAGTACCTATTAGACTCAAAAGCAATAAGAGTTAGCTGTTCCAATCAATCATGCACTCATCGACGTTACCAAGTATTGGACTTGGACGGTACAAGTAAATCAAACTCCGACGAGGGTATAAAAGTTTAGCGCTTTTTTGTTTATCAGCTTTTGTCTTTCTTCTCCACAACTTTTTTTCCTTTTGGCTTTCATGGCTGCCCGCTTTACCGTCGCTTCGGGCCTTACCAATAACAAGTACTGCAACTACTTTGCAAGCTTCTCGGTGCGCTCGCTATCTACGTTTGCCCTGTTGACGGTGACGCTGACGCTATGTTTTGTATACTCGTCTAATGGACCGAACTACCTGACTTCAACCATGGACGGCTTCCTTTATGCTCAGAACAAGACTCATCTTCTTTCGACAGCCAAGTACGATTGCCTTTATTGCGAGCAGCCTCCAACATTTGGCTACACACAAGAACAACTGTTTGATGCGTGCATGGATCCCGGTGTGGTGCCTGAATACTATCTCTCCATTGTGATGAGCGCTCGACCTGAAGAATACACACCTGACCATTATGCCCGACTCCAACATACGATCGACAGCACCTTCCTCCTGGCCGAAAGCACGAAGACATTGATGGAGCTTTTGTTAATAGACTGGAACCCTGAATCTCAACGACGACCCCTCCGTGACTCCTACAGGTAAAACTCAACGACCCTTCATCTCACTTGCTCATGCCTCCTTCCTTTGTCGATAGATTTCGAAGGTCCGACTATTTGACTTACCGTATTCTTACTGTGCCAAGACAAATCCACCAATCGCTCGACGTATCAGAACAATCCCCGATCCATGCATCTCAAGCCAAGAACCTCGGCATTCGCTTTGCTCGTGGTGAATATGTGCTATCGGCTAACAGCGGTAACAGAATCATGGATCAAACCTCTTGGCTATGTTGAACTAATCTGATTTCACTTGTCACACAGATGTCATTTGGACTCCTAATATGCATAATGCAGTTATCTCAAGATCTTGGCGAAAGGGGATGTTTTACACCCAGTCTCAAAATGACACGTTGACAACAACTAGGTAATAAAGGGGAGGAGATAGGGAGAGGAAGGGAGTCCATCTAACTAGTACAATGACTGATCTTACTTTAATGAAACTCGATCTATAGTGAAACCGATGCAAGGATCGTGGAAATCCCAAACTTTGCAACAGACGATACACTTGCTCAAGCCTGTGACCAACATGATGATTATGCGCCTGGGCACTTTAAGATGTCAAAGGTAGTGGATACGGACCTATTGGAAACGAATGCTTTATTACGGATGGCTCGGCACGCTGGTGACTTTACTTTGGCGGACAGAGAATCGTGGAAACTTATTAAGGGGTACCGAGAAACTGGAGCCAATCGAGGGGTGGACACGGAATTGCTGTTTACCGCTGCTTGGTCTCTTGGTCTACCTGTCGCTCATCAACCTTCATCCACCTTCAACTGCCATCAACAACCTCGTCTGCCTCCTCAACAAGATACCGACATAGATATCGATGCCATGCGACAAAAGAAGGTGTCGTATATGAACAAGCTTGATCAATGGGGGTTGCAAGGACACAATCTTTACAAGGAGGGCATGCAATGCGAAGTCTTCCATGGTGGATTGGGAATGTAGACTGGCTCTATGTTTGTATCATAGTGTAGTTGTAATATCATACCTCTGTTTATTGTTTTAGTCACTCGAGATTATCTTTGAATCTCCTGTTTACCTTGTAGTTTTTGCCTTTTGTTGCTTACTCATCCTTCAATAAAGTCATTCTTAATATCGAAGCGATCAGTGCGGGAGAGAGTGGGATGTTACTGGGCACGTAAAGTTTGAAGAAAGCGGGCGACGTATCCTGGATTTTGCGGACAACAAGAAGTTTGTGGTGAGAGACCCCATTTGGCAACATTCAATCTTCGCTGATCCAGCCTATTTGTCATTCAAAAGGTAAGTCCACATCGTAGCATGATAATGAAGTAGCATGCTCGCTCTGATATGCTAGGGTTACGCTGTGAATTGAAGCTCAGGAACACGATCCTGCCCACACACTCCTCCAACAAGGTGTGCCTTTGCACTCTATATTTCAAACCCCGATTGGCTATAAGATTATTTTTTTGCCCGTCCTAATATTTTGCTCCTTCTTCCCCTCGTCAATACTTTTTTACCTCCATTGTCATTCTCTTTACACCACGACGCCAAACGAACGGTAACTCTCCTCCTCTTACGTCAAGTTCATCTTTTGCTTACCATTACTAACTTTTTGCCTTTTGCATCGTTCCTCTTTCTTTTGACACTAGATCGGCTACGACGATGACGACGGC
>LT550481.1:206903-240558 GCA_900079185.1 Absidia glauca
AATTTTTTTTAGGTGCACTCCCATTCCATTATAGAATCTCGTAGTCCAAATTACTAATAAAAGTATACCAAATTTTTGCCCTTACCGTTCCGCTACTATCACTGATCCTTTTACACAGCTTGGCCGTTTTGTCCACCTCCATTTGCTTACTTTTCACAGCAGTTTAGTCATTCCCACTACAATAGCTTGTTGCCATTAGACAGTAGCTTAACTACGACCCCAAACATAGCCTGTACCATAGCCCTTTAGTCCCATCCCATCAATAAAGCCTACTTGAATCATCCTACGAAAAACATTTCTCAAATCCACAACCATGACAATACCATGTACATTATAAAGACCAAACTACAGATGAGTAGCTCATCATTGACAACTCCTAAAACACCATTGGTTTACTAGTTGTAATGAATCTAATGACATGTACATGATCGTAAGGTCTATCTTCGCATACATACAAAGTTTTATTGGTGTAATAGGATTAATGGGCTATGGTACAGACTATGTTTGAGGCCGGAGTTAAGCTATTGTGTAAATGGCGACGGGTTGTAATGAGAATGACTAAGCTACTGTAAATGTCATGCAAATGGAGGCGGACAAAGACGGTCAAGCTGTGTAAAAGAATCAAAGATAGTAGCGGAAGGGTATGGGCAAAAAATTGGTATACTTTTATTAGTAACTTGGACGACGAGATTCTACAATGGATTGGGAGTGTACCTAAAAAAAAAATTGCGAGGGTTTCCCCATGTTTTTTACATTTGAAAATTTTAAAAGTGCCTTTTTGAGCGACATGAAGCAGTGGTGGAGTCGCCATTAGCATCGTCGTCGTCCCTATTGCCGTCGTCATCGTCGTAGCCGATCTAGTGTCAAAAGAAAGAGGAACGATGCAAAAGGCAAAAAGTTAGTAATGGTAAGCAAAAGATGAACTTGACGTAAGAGGAGGAAAGTTACCGTTCGTTCGTTCGTTTTCTCGTTCGTTCGTTTGTTCGTTCGTTCGTTTGCCGTCGTGGAAAAAAGAGAATGACAATGTGGAGGCAAAAAAGTAATGACGAAGGAAACAAGGAGCAAAAATGAAGGACGGGCATAAAAAGTTCTTGTAGTTAAATCGGGGTTTGAAATCTAGAGTGCATAGGCACACATTGTTGGAAGAGTGATAGGCAGGGGCGGTTTTATCTTCATTTCAAGTTGAGTCCCATCTATGACCGGAACTGAAGTCAGGGACTCAGAAAGTCCCCCGCCATGTAAGTCCTTATTGTCAGCAAAATTCAGGATACGCAGGTTGGTTCTGTCCGAATGGTTCTGCCTGTATGATAGGATTCCCCCCAAATCGCCCGGTGCGCCAGGTCTCAACCGCTTTTTAAAAATCCTCTACGTGGCCGTAGCAAGTCCCTTATTGGTGGCACCTGCTGCTAAAGGGATTTCAAAATGTCTTTGCAAAGGCAACGCTCGGGTAGATCTAACGTAGTGTCATCAAGCGTACTACGTCTTTTGTCGCATGTTTAAATGTGTGTGATGTTTTGCGTACACCTTGTGTCCACCCATCGTTAGAGATAGGGGTGAGAATGAAACTTTGCTTTTCCAAAGGCAAGTCAGCCGCTTATTTCAAGCCAAAAGATATCCTTTTGGGGGAGGGAGGCAACCATAAAAGTTGGATGATGATCTCGGGAAAGTGAGTCGTTCCTGAATATGACATTGAAAAGAAAAATCATGCCATCCTTAAATTTCAAATGCCGCCTAAAAAGGAACCGGTGGCGAAGAAGGATTCTATAAAAGAAAGTAGCACCTTCGTTTCCACCTTTTCCTATCACACTTTTACACACACACAAAGATGACCAAAACTATTGACATTCCCTTACCTCCATCACCATCCAACGAAATCGATGTCCTCGTCGTCGGCGCTGGGCCAGTCGGATTGCTATCAGCGTCTTTACTTCGACAGGCTGGATTGACAGTCCGCATTCTCGGTAAGGTCACCCTCGAAACCACTATATCTTTTCGCTCATCTTTCTCATTGGCACAGATGCTGAATTTGAACCGAATCACTGGGGAAGAGGCGACAACATGCACGGCCGTACGATGGAATTGCTAGAGAGAGCTGGTCTAGAAGGAGAGCTGGTGTCCAGTGGTGCCCGAGTAGACAAACTAAATGTGTACAAAAACTCGACATTGGTAAAATCGATGCCCTTTGTCCCCGATCATGTCGATTCCAAGTACCCGTAAGTAGCGGGGTTTGAAACGTAGTTTCAGGGGGTGGGGTGAAATCTCATATTTTTTGTTGACAGGTACCTCTTGTGCGCAGGGCAGCATATCACCGAATCAAGTCTTGAAAGCCATTTGTCTCGACATGAGGTCCAAGTGGAACGGCCCTCTACGGTGACAAGCATGAAAGAGAACACATCGGTGGAGAACGGGGCGACTCACCCGCTTATCGCCACCATCACCAATCTGCATGATCAGGTCAGCGAGCAAATCGCATGCAAATATATCTTGGGCTGTGATGGTGCCCACAGTAGTATTCGAAGCCAATTGGGGATTGTGTATGATGGTGCAAGCACTGAAATAGCTGGTGGCGTGATGGATGCCCTGATTCGAACGAACTTTCCTGGGAAAAAAGACTTTTGGTAAGTGGCGGGGTTTAAAAAAGAAAAAGAAGGGGGTTGTGAGTCGGAGGAACATTTCTATTTCTTTCTCTTTCTCTTCTTGCTCACTTATATTCATCGTCGATAGTCTACTTCAAGGTGATGCGTACAAGACTGTGAATGTGTTTCCCAGGGAAAATGGTCTTACACGGATTCTCGTGCACTTTACGGAAGACAGCGACAATGGCAATACGGAACAACGCACTCGACACAACATTCAAATGGAAGATATTCAACGTGAAGCGAAACGAGCGCTGATGCCCTATCGTATAGAATTCCTTGGCACTTTGTACTGGTCGACTTATGTGGTGGGGCAACGACAAGCGACAACTATGGATGGAATGAACGAACGGGTCTTTTTACTGGGCGATGCTGCTCATTGTCAAAGTCCTACTTTGGGTCAAGGCATTAACACTGGCTTTGGTGACGCCTTCAACTTGGTAAGGAAAGAAGCAACTACTACCACCTACTATTGGACTTACTCTTTGTTTTTACTCGCCTTAGATATGGAAGTTGTGTCTAGTGGAAAGGGGGTTACTGGATCGGAAGGTACTAAAGACGTATACTATGGAGCGACACGCGGTGGCGAAACAAGTCTTGGATATCGACAAGGTGGCGGCCAAATCAGCAGCAGGACATCAATCAGAAACATACTGTCGGATCGTGGAGCAAAGTCGGTTATTCACAGCTGGTTTTGGCATTGCATATCCTCCCCTCTTGACAACAGCTGGCGAAAACTTGAATCCCCTTGTCTGGCAAGATAGTGCATCCGACCGATCTTTGGCTGGTGCCCAAGCTCCGAACGCCAAGGTGATTAAAGCAACCACCGGCAAAAAGACAAGACTCTTCGATGGACTTGACTGGCTTACCTTCTATGTCCTCGTTTTGGCTCACGATCTCACCTCTGCAGACACTTTCCGACAAGCTGAACAAGTATATGAATGGTCTCAGTCTACATCTACCGTCAACGCACTTGGATCAGTCAAATGCACCATCGCAACAACGACCATTGGAGAATCGCTAACGACATTTATGGCATCGGTCTCTTCAAAAGTGGGGTCGGCTGAATTACTGGATCATATAGTGATTGACAAGCTGAATAGAGCTCAATGTCATCGTGATTATGGGTGCGCTGGAAATGAACTCAAGGGACCGACATTGGTACTGATTCGTCCTGATGGCTATATTGGTACAATCTCCCATGGTGATGATATGGTAGCTCATGCTCAACGGTACCTGGATCAGTTACACCCTTAGATTTGTAGATAGATTGGCAGATAGATAGATTGATCCTAGCTTATGTATACTTTTATGACCCTATGTAGTGACCAGTGGCACTGGTTTTATGATTCCCGAAATAAACTCGAACTTGTCTTTCCTTGTAATGAACTGAACACTTGTATAAAAGGAGTGGTCATGGGCTTTTATGGATCTGAACCATCAACTCAAACTAGAGCGAGACCTGCATTGATCTTGCCTCAACTGACTGGCCAGTCGCGGAGTTTGAAAAAATGCATTAAGTGGGCCATTCTTTTCGATTTTCAATTTTCTCACTCTTTTCTTTCCGCTCCCATTAGATACCCTGCCATCGTTGATTCTAGCATCCTGTCCATTCTTCTTCTTCCTTCTCTTTTCTACTCTATAGCTGTAAACAAACGTCAGCGCCATGACCAACCTACCTCCACACTCCCCGGATAAAGCCAACTCAACACCGCAGCACCAAAAAGGACAACGACAATCTCATCGACAACGGAAAAAGCAATCCACTTCATCAACACTTGACTACGGTGACCTTTTACGAAAAACCGATACTGAGCTTTGCGAAATGGTCAAGTCAATTACACCTCCCTCCTTGGATGACTATGGCGTCAAGAGCATTGATGGAGACCTTATATCATTCACACTCCCTCAGGTGACCTTATCTTCTATGATGGACACACCTGCAAAACCACAGACTGATACCACATGCCCTCCTTCCAGTCGATCTTCAACAACTCCTACCAATGGTCATCACAATCCCCAGTCTGTTATGGACTCATCTTTATGCATGGCCACAACTGCCCACTCTCCTCCATACAACAGCAACAACAGCGACGACAACGACGACGACGATAACGGCAATAACGATAACGAAAAGAGCAACTCAAATGGACAAAGTTGTGGCATTTACGACTGCGACGACGGCTATGACTATGACGGCTACGACGATGACAATGACGATGATGCATTCTCCAATTTGACAGATTACACCTCTCAGCATGACCAATCGAATGACTCTAGAGCACCGTGGCATTCTGGAAAAGCTGATTTTGTGGTACCCAAAATGAACATCCGACCGAGTCAGCGCTATCTGGATTCAAATCATGGCGTCGATGGCTCTTCTTTGGTGGGCTCCTGTAAATCAATCAATCACGATGTTGGGCACTTGTCCATTATGATCTGTGGGGACTCTGGTAAATGACAACTTGGCAGACCTTTTTTTTTATGTGTGATTCTTAATACAACAGTTGATGTCTTGTAGGTATTGGCAAATCGTCACTGATTCATGCGTTTGGTGTGGTGCCTGAAATTAATGGTCCTTTGTCTACTACACCATACACAGAGACCGTCGACCAATCAGGGGCTACAGACACACAAGGCGCACTCGACAACATTATCATGGATGTATCGACGCACGACGGCGATAGCAATGTATCTGGGGAAATCAAGGAATGGTATGCAAGTACTATGACTCCATCTCAGAAACAGAATCAAGGAAGGGAACCTTTGGTCAAGAACATTCGCTTTGTTGACACACCCGGCTATGGCGCCTTTGTTGATGTAAGTCTAATAGAAAAAAGATTTGGTTGTAAGATGTGATACTCATTATGATATGCAATAGGGGAAAGCGGTCATCGAGGCAACCACCAAATACCTTGAGCGGCAATTCCAACACACCAATGAATTACTCTCAGCTACTCAACCCAACACGCCCAGGATGGCTCGCTTACTGCATAATCGACATGGTGGTCATTCTCATGTGGATGTGTGTCTCTACTTGATCTTGGACAGAGTCAAAAAGGTCGATATTGAATACCTTCGCTCTCTTCATCATCTCTGCAACGTTGTCCCTGTGCTTGTCAAGACAGATCTCCTCTCCCGCGACCAAGAATATCAACTCAAATGCAAGGTGCTACAGGAACTCAAGGACAATGGAATCGACATTTATCAATGTGGACATTCTCTCGAAAAGCTCTCTGAACTCTGTCGTCAAGGATCTCAAGTCGCTCCTCCCTTCTCCATCAGCACCAAATTCACGAGCAATGTCACCAACAACGGTGGCACCACTGTCCTGGACTCAAAATCTGGCCAATATCATCAGTCTTCCCTTCATCATCACTTTTCCTCAGCTACTGGTTACTCAAAATTGATGCACCTCAAGGACACTCTATTCTATACTCATGTGGATCAGCTACGACAGTCAACAGTGGCAAAGTTTATGGCATGGAGACGATATCAAACCGGCATTCGGCGATACTATCGACAACAACAGGATCTTTATCATTTGGCAATACCGTCCGGTTCAACGTACTCATCTCAGTCCACCATCCCTTTGTCTACAACCCTACTGTCTCCCTCATCGCCATCACCATCATTACTATCAACAGCGTCATCAAAAGAGAAAATGAAAACCAAGAACCGCAACGAGCCTATCTGCAACACAACAATGATGTTCGATTTGGAATCCATAGCAACTGATCTGGCCGCTCGGGAAATCGCAGAACGAATACAAGACATGGCTTTGAAACAGAGGAGCACGGTCCGTATCCACATGGTGAACTATGTCAACGAGCAAAAGGAGCTCCTCGAACGGCGCAAGAACGACAAACTGATCCAACTCATGCACACTTACCACTCATTGGAACAAAAGGAAAAGATCAAGTTTCTCACTGGCGAACTCAATGGTGTTTTATCCGATCTAGGTTTGATGGCATCTCCCTCACCGTCTGGCATGCAAGTGACCCCTGGAGCGTCTTATATGGGCGGCTTTTTGCGAATATTCAAGCATGAAGACAAATCTATCGCTGTGTTTGATCCTCCCTGGTTACCGCTCCTTCTGGCTGTTTTGCCAGTGTTATACTTTTACATCACATCCTACTCTGGATAAAGGCTTACAAATAGTTAGAAATAGAGTATATAGCTACCCCACCCCTCTCACTCGCTTTTGTGTAATTGTAACATATAGCATAATGCATATATCCAATCTCCTGTAGTTACCTCTTCCTTCTCCACTTTATTGCGCTTTGTATAGTCTCTCATTTGCCTCCATCCTTTGTGTATATATGTCGACCAATAAACATACCTTTCTATTGCATCTATGCTTTTTAATGATAGCGTGATAGAATATCTGTCCGATCCCATTGGGCTAGAACTTGGCACACAGGGTGATTAGGCAGGCCCCTTGTATTTAAACTCCGGTCCAGCTACAAAAAATGATTGGGCAATCTGCCCCCACTCTCGATTTCAAACCCCGATTTGACTACAAGAACTTTTTCTGTGCCCGTCCTTTGATTTGCTCCTTCTTCCCCTCGTCATTACTTTTTACCTCATTGTCATTCCCTTTACTCCACGTCGACAAACGAACGAACGAACGAACGAACAAACGAACGAACGAACGGTAACTCTTCCCTTCTCACGTCATGTTCATCTTTTGCTTACCATTTTTAACTTTTTGCCTTTGGCATCGTTCCTCTTTCTTTTGACACTAGATCGGCTATAACGATGACGACGACAATAGAGACAACGACGATGCTAATGCCGACTCCACCACTACTTCATGTCGCCCAAAAAGGCCCTTTTTAAAATTTTCAAATGTAAAAAACATGGGGAAACCCTTGAATTTTTTTTTCTTCTGCACTCATCTTGTCCACAGTAGATTCCCTAGCCATTGTACCTATAAAGTGCACTATCCCCTGACCCATTCGCAGCACCTACTACTACTGATACTTTGGACAACACTGGTCTGCTCTCCTCCTAACTTTTCCTTAGCTCATTACACTAGGTTAGTCACTCCATGACAAGCCCTGTATTCACTGCCACCCACTAGGTTGCATGTAGCTTGAGCATAGTCTCATTTAGTCAATAAAAAAAACCTACTTGAACCCATCTTCATGACTTTGTTCTTTTGCAAAAGCTCCAGTGATCTTAGAGACTCTTATATGTAGCAGTACAAATCACCCGGTGCGCCAAACCCTAACCCTTTTTTTATTGTCTACATACTTCGTCGCTTGACGGTACTCAAACTATGGTGCTGACACCTTTTGGCCTAACTAGTGCCTGATACGACAGACCGCTGGGGTATTAAAAGGATGTGATAGGATAGGAGACTAGAGACATCGGTGATGGGGTAGGATATGCTGGGTCAATGGGTGGGCCCCTGAATAAATGAAAGTTGTAAGTCCGTTCTGAGACTTTTGAGGACTTTTGAGGACTTTGGGAGATCATATTGTAGCTGGAATGAATCTAATGACATGTACCTGATCGTAGGATCTGTCTGCGGATACCTACAAAGTTTAACTCTACCCCAACTAATAGGCCAATGACGTTTCAAGAGTTGTCAATGATGAGCTACTCATCTGTAGTTTGGTCTCTATAACGTACGTGGTCTTGTTATGGCTAAGGATTACAGAAAAGTCTTTGGGAAAATGTTCAAGAAGATTTTATTGATGCAGTTTAAAAGGCTATGGTACAAACTATGTTTAAGGTCGTAGTTAAGCTAATGTGTAAATGGCAGCGAGTTGTAATGGGGTGTGTACCTAAAAAAGAATTGTGAGGGCTTCCTCATGGTTTACGTAATCCCTTGCATACTGCTGCCAGAGAGCCTATATCCGTTTTCATCCCAATCGATCTGATAAGAAAAAGAAGAGTAAGGATGGAAGATGTTAATGGTAGCAATGTAAAAGAGAGATGGACAGGATGCTGAGAAGGAGACTTACCTTGCTTTCATCGTAAAGGGTCGCCGTGCATAGTTCGTGTCAGAGGGGAATTCATGGCAAAGTCGATGATAAGATAAAAGTGATGGAGAAAGAAAGAAGAAGTAAAGAGTGGAAAATGTGGAGACTTATAGAAGTTTTCAAACGCCGCCAACTTCCCCGCACAAGTCAGGATACACCACCTTCCTCTACGCTTGAGTTCTTCAATTGGGGGGACGAAGAGTGGATAATGGTTATGAAGGGGGTAAAAAAGGTATGATTACCATAGGTACTTTTTTCTTTATTCTACGATAAATGTCATGTATGCTTTCTACTACCACCCACTAGACTATCAAATTACAAACCCGCCAACTAAACTAAAGCGCCTTTAGTGTGCCTGTTCCTATTGTCATAAAGTTACAAAATGTCATTCCAGACAGAGAGTGAGTGAGTGAGTGTGAGTTTTGAAGCATACTATGTCCAGTTTGACTTACCTCTTCAACAAAACCTAATGCATATTCTTTGTTAATGGCGTGGATACGAGACACCTTATTTTGGAAGGTAACGCCATAGAATTTGTCGGCTTCAGCCAGCAGTTCAGGTCGGAAAGTGGTGGTGATGAATTGGGCTTGTTTGGAGAGGGAATGGATCATTTCGGCCACCGCGGTTCGATACTGCATATCCAAGTTGGCATCGATTTCGTCAAACAAGTAGAAGGGCGCCGGGTCGCATTTTTGAATGGCAAAGATGAGAGCCAGAGCCACAAGAGACTTTTGCCCACCGGATAGTTGCTGCATGATCATGCCTTCATCGGCTTGGCTATTGAAGGAGACCTGATAGGAGGAGAGGGATGAGCAAATGAAGGTGGAATTTCATGATCTTGTTTTCTTACCTTGATAGCGATACCACTGTACCGTTCAATTGCATTGGGTGTGCTGCCAGTATCTACGTCCATATCGGTTTGAGGAGCCTATTTACGTTCAAGAACAGTTCAAGTATGAAGATGAGTCCCGAATGCGGTACATTGTTGCACGGCTTTTCTTACCTCGTAATGTCGTCTCATTATCAAAGAGCCTTGACCGGCAGGTACCAGAGTTTCAAAGACCTCCGTAAAGTTGACAGCCACTTGGTTAAAGGTGCGTTCAATAGCTTCGTTCTTCCTTGTATCAAGAGATTCAATCAACGTTCGGATAGCCTGCAAAGTGGTTACCAAAAAGTTTTGAAGGTTAGTGACCAGGTTAATGTCAACTCCGGTCTCTACTACTTACCCCTGCAGATGAATCGAGTTCGGTTTTTCTCGCATCGAGCTGTTCACGCTGCTTGGTGAATCGGGTGTATTGTTCGAATGCCTTTTTGTTGACATGGCTGTAGTTCTTCAAAGATTCGTTGGCTTTATGCAATCGTCGGAGTAACTATAGTGTGATCAAGAGCATGAATTAGTACACACCATCCAAGTCCGCCTTCATAGCAACAACATTTACCTTTTCTACGCTGTATCCTTTGAACTTTTCAAAAGCTTCTTCGGGTAAAACACCTAGATCACGGATATTGGCGTTGCATTCTTCTTTCTTCTGGTGCATGATCGATCGTCGGTATAAATAGCGTTCAAGATGTTTTTCTAGGCGCTTGATCTCGTGTGCTAGTCGAATTTGCATGCCCTATTGTGGAGGAAATCAGTATCAGTGATAGGACGTCATTCTTTGTGCTTTTGACTTACATTGAGCTGATCGTATTCTTCGCTGTATCGGGTGAGTTGTTCTTGGTGGTTGTCGATTTCAGTATCCAATTCTGTTGACAGATATAAAAGGATTAGTGAAGAGTTCCTCGTTCCTGATGAGATCCCGTACCTGTGATTCGTTTAGCCAGTCTACCCAGTTTGCGCACAACTGCCTTATGCTCCTTGGTCCGTTGGGCGAGTTCTTCAGAGGAAGCATTAGCATCAGCACGGTCACGTTTGTTCAGTAAGCCATCCCGTTTTCGTTTCAAATCATCTTCCAACAATGCCTTAAGACCATTCATTTCATTCTCCATCTATTTAAAAAAGACGTTAGGACGGCTGCGATCAAAAGATTATCCCGGTCCCTTTCTTTTCCGACCCTTACCGCTAGTTTTGATTCGCTTAGACTAGAGAGTTGCTGTCGAATTTCTTCTATTGCTGCCCGGTTCTTTGCTACAATTTGCTGTTCTTCTGCTGATAACGATTGAGTGGGTTCCATTCGCAATTCTATTTCGTAGCCGGAAATTTGTTGTTTCATCTGAACCATGTTGGTGCGTGCTTGGTCGAGAGCCTTGTCCTATATAAACATAACACAGTAGAGGTGAATAACTTTTTGACAGCCCACCTTTTCCATTCCTTTTCATCCTACCTTGGATTGAATCAGCTTGGTGAGATAGTCTTCTTCCTTTCGTAGCTTGGTGATGACTTCTACAGGTTCATGCTGCACTTGGATCTTCTTTTTCTTCGTTTCCACCAGTTGAAGAGAGCTGAGGATTTCGGTGACCTGTTGGTTGAGCTTTTCCACATCCAATTTGATAGTCTTGGCACGTTCTTGGTTCTGTTTCAGAGTAGCTGTTTGCGTCTTCAGGTTCTTGGCCGCTTCCAGTCTTGAATGTCGGTAGTCTGTAAATCCACCCGAGAAAGCACCACGACCATCCACGCGATCACCATGTAATGTCACCACAGTAAAGCCTCGGGTCTTTGCATAGTTGGCAGCCACTTCTAGACTGGGGCAAACGATGGTACGGGAGAACATCTTGAAAAAGACAATAAGAGGGATTAGATCAATGAAGACTGATTTTCATTCGAGCCACTTACTTGTTCAAAAACCTTTTGAAAGGCCCCATCAAACTGGAGCTTGTTGATTAGGGGAATGGCATCATTGGCGGCGGGATATTCAACGGGAGAAGACTTGACACGGTTCAATGGTACAAATGTGATGCGCCCACCCTTTTCAGCATTCATGACAGACAGCAACTTTGTGGCAGTTTCATCGGTATCCACCACTACATGGAATAAGCTACGGGAGAAAGAGGCCAGTTAGCATTGCATTATGATCCTTGTGATTAGATTATCCTTGTTACCTTGATCCAGCCGCCACCTCCACTGCTGTTCGGAATCGGTCATCCACTTCAAACAGTTCATAAAGAGGGCCAAAGACACCAGAGATATTGTGTTGTTCCACGATTCGATTGATCGCCGAGAGAGCTGTGCTTGTGTTCTACGTTGGATAGAAACATCAGATCACAACATTCTGAAATGTCCGCACTTTGTAACCTATATCTTACCTTATCCATAGATCCGGATAATGCTCGTTCAGCCTTATGGATTTCATTTTTGGAAGTGTGGATGGCAGAATCCAAACCGGCTTCTTCACGCCATAAGTTTCTACAGGGCAAAGAGAGAGAAAGAGACAGTTAATACACCTATCTATTTACAATAAAATCTTACTTTCTGGTTTCTGTCAACTGATCACGTTTCTGCTTGAGGTTTGCTTCTTCACCTAACAGAGCATCCTTTGCCGAGCGTTGTTCAGCCACCTTTTCTTGGATATCTTGGATACGTTGCGCCTTTTGTAACAAATGTTCGCTGGCAGCTTCTTTTTCGTCGGTCAAGGTGGACAGCTAACAGTATGGGACAAAGCGATCAGTGATAGTTCTATGGGTTATCATTTCACTTGATTCTTTCATTTACCTGTTGTTCAAGTTCCTTGTATATAGTTGATAGTTCCTTGATTTGGTTTTGCAGCCATGTATCCCGTTCGTTACGAGTAGTGAATTGAGACAACCGAGCTTGTTTAGCATAAAGACCGTCCAGTTCCATCTTGAGGGTGTCCAATCTAAGCACAGATGAGTAAGCTTGAACATGAGAATGTCTTTATCGTGCCGGTTCACCCATTCACTTACTGTTTCCGCAAGTCACTGTCCGATTGTTCCAGCTGATCGTATTGAGGTGTGATTTCGTTGACCTTTTGTTCTTGAATGGCGATCTCCTTGTCCAATTGGTCCACCTGGGCGGTAATTCTGGCCTAAAAACAAGAGAGGAGATGGTTACTAAAGGGATTCAGGGGTGACAAGTATTTGCGACTGGTTACCTCGAGTTCCGTTCCTGACAGCTGATCGTCCTCCAAATCCTTGATCTGCAGTTCCAATTGAGCCCTGAGTTTCATGAGATCATCCAATTCGTCCTGAAGTTCGGTCTTCTCTATTTCCTTCACTTGAAGAGCCTGGATCACATCTTGTTTGTTGTTTTCAAGACCCTTAAAAAGATAAAGCGATTAGACTGTGCATCTTTTTGGCGAGTTTTACTATCATTGTGTTGTGCTTACATTGAAAGAGGTTTCATTATCGTTGTATTCTTGACGCTTCGAGTCCCGCACCTCAAGATCCTTTTGGCGATTATCTTCCAGTTCTTCCAGTTTGACATTGGTATCCGATTGTTCCCGAGCGTAGATTGTGTATTCCAAAGAGCGGCGATCACGATCCAATGCTTGATATTGAGACAATTCATCCTTCTCTTCTTCCAGTTGGCGCAAGCGTTCTTCGATATATTGGAGCACTTCGGTGATCTTGGTTCGTTTGTTATCTATTTTAAACGGTAGAGTTGGGATAGGTCAGTACATCATTCTTTCCCGTCCACCATGGTGCTTCCCTCCTCCTTCTGCTGCAAGTCCTTCTTCTATGTTACCTGTTTCTTGCATTAATGCTGTGCTTTCCTTTCGCTTTTCTTCGTAGACACTGGTACCAGCGATATCCTTTAGCAATTCCAATCGGTCCTTGTCCTTGGCGACAGTCAGTGAGTTGATCTGCAGAAAAGGAGAGGGTCAGTTTATACAGCGATCTGCCTACCTCAACCTATCACTCTCTTACCTTTCCCTGAGGCACAACAAAGTATGGATTGGCACTTGAGAACCCAATACTTTCAAACAGATTCTTGACATCGGATTTTCTATTGGCAAATGAAGAAGAGGTTAGTTAGATCGATGATCCTTTTCTACCGTTTCAACTTTTAGCGTACGTGACAGCCTTGCCATCCAATGAGTATTCATCCAGAGACAGACCAATGCTTCGTCTTAAGGACACTTCAGGCTTGTCCACCTGTACGGTTTGTAGGAAAACAAGAGGAGTGAGTCGTAAGTCGATACAAGAAGGCAGTGTCGTTCACTTACAGGCAGTCGATTGTCAGCATTGTCGAATACAAGTTCCACATATGCAGAAATGGTGGCAGAGCCAACACCTTCCTATAGGGAAGAAAAAGAAGGACACAGTTAGTATAACAAGGTACGCTATTCTTGGGATCAAAAAGAGTGTTACTTACATGTAGAAGAGCTTGACGTTCTTCTTTGCTGAGGTTCAAGTAAGCGTCACCCAAGACAAACCGGATGGCTACGAAGAATGGGTTAGATTGGAGTGGATTAGGAAGCATTAGAGCACGTTACCTGAAAAGAAGTTACTTTTGCCAGAGCCATTACGACCAACTATGCAAGCATGTAACAATGTAAAAAGTAAGGCAAGTGAGTCAGAGGTGTGGCATTCAAAGGGACCACGATAGAGTCAAGTCTTCTTTCATTATTACCAATAACATTGTGATGAGGGCTAAAGGGATCAAAGGTTGTTTGGTCCTTGTAAGACTTGAACCCTTGGATAGTAATCTAAGGAACAATGGAGGTCAGTTCCCTTCTAGCATCCATTAGTCTCTAGTATATGAGTTTTGGCTTACCTGCTTGATGTACATTGCGACGATCTGAGATGAAGGGAAAGGTGTGGCAAAGTGGAAAGTCGACAAGAGGAAAGAGGTGCGCGACACGACCGGTCCATGAAAAAAATATGTGTCCTTGGGCGGAGTTTCTGAAAAGGCGGAGTTTGACATCTGCCCCCTTTTGGATTCTGAGCTCTCCTCCAGTCAAGACGTTGGCATCACTGTCGAAACAGTTTGGTTCCACTGTGCTGAACATTCGGATCATGCTCTTATCAAGAATGGTATGCATATATAATAGCGTATCCTTTCACTGTACGACGGTAAACAGTGCCAGCGTACCGGGAGACGAGAGCATGTTGTATGGCCGGTATAGAGTGAAAGGGAATACGTTGCTATGCTTTTTCCCATCAAGTTGTCCAAACTGCAACATGCGTATGTTATGGCCCGCCTAGTCTCAACACAAGTAGGCTTCGTCAATGTGAGGCCCCTTCCAAAATCATTTTAAACTCCGCTCAGAAAGTCGTCATAAAATTATTTTTTCGCCTTCCAATTTTTTTCTTTCCTCTTCCTTTCTTTCACTTCTAACAACATCACTTTACATCATGTCGATCGGCGTTCCCATCAAACTTCTCCATGAAGCACAAGGCCACATTATCACCTTGGAGTTAAAAACAGGCCAACTCTATCGTGGCAAGTTATTAGAAGGTACGTATGTTTGTTTTTGTTTGATCGATGGCAACCCATTCTTGGAGTCTATAGACTGAAGGGACCTTGCGTATATAAACATACAACTAAGAATGGGTTTGCGATCTAAGGATACTTGATTGGCAATGATGAACTCACCCTGTTTTGCTTTTATTGATACATGTACTGGACGCTACCTTCTTTTCCCAACACGCCTTCCACCAACACCTTTTACGAACGATCCATCATTCTGCATGACGTGATGCACTTGTCTTCCCTCATCTGTCATCCGATCTACTGACACTTATTCGATTCGACACTCTGCAGCTGAAGACAACATGAACATTCAACTGAAGGAAATCACAGTGACCACTCGGGACGGTCGTGTATCACAACTGGATCAAGTCTATATTCGTGGCTCTAGTGTGCGATTCTTCATTGTGCCTGATATGCTCAAGAATGCCCCCATGTTTAAACGTGCCACTCCAGGTGCGATGAAGGGTCGGGGTCTTGGTTTAGGTCGAGGCACTGCGATGATCAGAGGTAACGCAGGAACAGGAGGTGTGTAAAACGCAAATGTAGAAACTCATGCACTTTTCTTTCATAGGTGGTCGTGGTGGTCGAGGCGGTGGTTTCCGTGGTGGCCGAGGACGTGGTCCTTCTCGTGGTGGATTCTAGTCAGTGTTAATCCCTCCTCTTATAGTATAGTTTGTCGATCCATATACACCTATCTCTCTCTCTCTCTCTCTCTCTTCACACGCACACACATACATACATCTCACTTTACACGTCAATAAAAGAATCACCCCATTGATAACTATTGTCTCCTGTAACTAAAATTTAAGCATGTAATAAAGGATTCAGTTTTATTGGTTCAAGGGATATGGGTATAAGGGACTAGACTATAAAATCGCATAGATCACTACAGTTTGGCCACACCGTCTTGAATGGATCTAAGATCATCTAGGGTAAAAGGGACATATGTATCACCACAGATCCAATACATGGGCTGCTCCACCGGCACCTTGTCCAAGTCGATACCTTGGTTCCTATAGTTTCCTTTTTGATGTTTGAAGGTTCCCGTCAGTTCCATGGCAGGCACAATCCGGATAAAGACAGGGACAGCATATTTCGGCAGCTGTTGGCACAAGTACCGGTAAAGATCCTTGAAATCGAGTCGTTTGCCTTCTTCCAGAGCGATTGCTGCCATACCGACACGGCCATCATGTTGAGGGACCAAGGCACCATACACGTTCGCTTCAGCCACACCTGGATAAAGCCCCAATACCTGAGCCACTTCTGTCGTTGCCACATTTTCGGATTTCCAGCGGAAGGTATCGCCCACACGATCATCAAAGTAAAGGAAGCCATCGGAATCCATTCGCATCAGATCTCCACTTCGAAAGTAGACGTCGCCTTTCTTGAATACGTTGCGTAGGAGGTTTTTGTTGGATGCTTCTTTGTTGCCATAGTAACCATCGAATCCGAGAGAGCCAAATAGAAATACAGGAACCACCAGTTCCCCTTGTTCGCCAAATTTGCATTCAAGACAAAGGCCGTTGTTCTTCTTAGGTCGGGCAGGTTCTTCGGTGATAGGGTCGATCTTGATCAATCTAACGTCAGGTCGGAACAGTCGGCAAAGGTAACCTCGGAATCCAACAGCACCAGCACCGAATTCACTGGTGTTAAAATTTGTCATGGCAGTCGGAGCCTCTGTAGAAGCATAGAATTCACAAATCTTGGGGATGGCAAACCGATCGCGAAATCTATTCCAAACGTCAGGGCGCAAGCCGTTGCCAAGGATGAGTCGGATTTGATGATTGCGTTCTTTGGGGTGAGGAGGTTGACTTTGTAAGTAGCGGCAGATTTCACCAATGTACTGTCAGAGAGAGGCGTGAGTATGGGGTTTCTTCATTTTCATTTTCCATGTACTTACAGTGAACATAGTGATTTTATAGTCGACACAATCATTCCAGAATCTCCGAGCAGAGAATTTTCGACCGAGGACAATGGTAGCACCAGCTTGTAATGAGGAAAGGCAAGTTATGACCACTATAGCCACACACCGAGCATAAGAGTATGACAAAGGTGTTAGTGTCCCTCCGTCTTCCCCCCCCCCTCCTCTTTCTTTGCCCTCCAAAATAATCTCCTTGATACTTACGACCTGAGCTGTGATAGAGAGGCAAAACACAATACACACGATCTTCTTTCTTGATCCCACAGATTAAAGTGAATACCATACCAACTACCGAGGAAAAGTATGAGAAGAGAATACAAAAAGGACACCCCTGTCTTTACTTACAGCTGACACGCAAATGTTGGAAAACAGCGGCTTTTGGTAGACCAGTCGTTCCACTATTACCCACCAGATTAGCGCCCGTCTGTCCATAATCAAGTTTCATCTGTATTACCTTGTATAAATCAAAAACGCAGCATCGTTTTTCCCAATCCCTTTGAGATACTTTTCTTCGGTGTCCAGTGTCGAATAAGCCTTGAGAGCGCTGGGTGTGAGCGTCGGACATGCCGTAAAGTCGAGTTCGGTGGTTTCGGTAGCTTCACCATAAGCAAAGAAGGAGACGTGTGACATTAGCTGACCCCTGACTGTGGCCACCTGTTGTTCATAGACGGGATCGAAGAGGAAGAGCTTGGCTTTGGAAATCTTGATACAATGGAGGAGTGATTCATTGGCGAGGTTGGTGTTGATCAGGCTTGGAATCGCACCAATCTTGCTGATCGCAAACAAAAGGATAAAGAATGTAGGGTGATTTTGATGCATCATGGATACGACATCTAAGGAGGACAGAATAAATGTGTGAGTGAGCTTTCCCCCAATGTCCTTGTCATTTCGCTACCTTTGGGTTCCACATCTTGAGCCAGTAGCCAGTGAGCCTATGCCCATGAGCAAGAGAAAATGTTGAGAGATTGAAAACACTAAGACATTGATGAGCCTTACCAATTGATTGGAAGCTATGAGAGAGAGAGAGAGAGAAAGAGAAGAAATAAAAAAGTGAGCCAAAGATATATGCGATATTTTAAAGTCCGCCATCCGGCCTACCTTTTTCCATGTAGCCAAATGTATATGGTTTTCCTTCAAACAAGATAAACACCCGATGTGGATCAGACTTGGCCAGGTCTTTGAATCGATAATAAAAGTGAAGTCTATCCCGCAAGGATCTTGCACCAGTGCTAAAATGAAAAAAAGCAAAAAATCAGTATCCATCGTCGAATCAGGGGAGGGGCAAAGTGATTCTACACGGCAAAAAGAGCCTTACTTACACTATTGCAGCCTGTGTACCAACTCGAACAAGCTGGAGGTCACGGCTCACCAGAAAGCGAGATTCCAAATACATGCTGCCAAGAAGACCACCTGCCACTGGTAGTATAAGATCTATGGGATCATAAAAATCAGTAAGAAGGATGAATCAATAAAAAAGGGGGAAAGTATCACTAACCAGAAGCCATGTTGTGGAAAGAGTGAAAGAAAAAGCAACCAACAAGTCCGAGATTGCCATTCGTTTTGTAGGCTCTTTTCCCACTTTCAAACTCCGTTCAGGGCGGGCGTCGATTAGGGAGGTCACATGCATAAGATCAAAAGGGCATTTTATTGATAAAAGAGGAGTAGCTACAGAAAGGAGGGGGGGATTTAAACTGTCACCTGGAGATCACTACCGGATGGCCTTTTATTCTGATAGATTGTGTTGATCCAGCCACTAATTTGATTCAAGAGCCGGCGATGCTGATCCACCAAAGAAGACGCGGGGGCTGGTTTTGTTGGGTATAGGTCCTCGTCGTCAGAGACAGTCAGATCGTTAAAGTTGACCAAAAGATCGGCGACATGATTCCCCGCTGCTTTTTCACGTGAGGACGAGGTGGATGACGAGGAGGTCGAGGAGGACAATAGTGGCGGTGAGGACGACGACTTGTTCACCACATCGAAGCTTGCAAAGACGTTGATCATGGTGGCCAGTTGTTGCTTGTCTTGGATTTGAGCGGCGGCTTTGATGGGTTTGAATGCTTGAGATTCTTCCTTGTTGACCTTGGCATCCGATGGGTTGTTGAGATCGTTCGGTCGTTTGGCCGCACCGCTGGTGAAGTTCATGGTGCGACATACATCAGGCTGGAAGACAGGGGCAAGGTTGGGCAAGGCTGAGTAGTGCTGCCGCTGGCCAGTTGTCGTTGGAGTGTACTGGTCCTGATTCATCATATCCATCCAGTGCTGCTGCTGTAGTTGATAGATGTCAAGCTCCGGTTGTTGTTGCTGCTGTGCTGGGGCTGACCTTACATACATATCGTCGTGTTCTGTAGGATATAGAGCCGTCATATAAGGGTCGACAGGCTGGTGTTGTAAAAGGGCATGCATTGAAGCGGAAGAGCCACCGATGTTGGCTGACGAATCATAGTGGGGTATAGCGGGCGCACCAATGCTGTCACTTAGTTGAGCAAGCCAAGTATTCATATCTGCCAACTGCTGAGCACTGCCAATGTTGATGTCGAGCTGTGAAGGGGTGATGCCATCTGTGTCCATCATGCTTTGGAGATAGTTCAGCCTCTGAGCCACGTCGTCGGTGTATTCAGCCTTGGTGTTTGGATCGATAGGGAAGAGTAGTCCAGAAAGAGCTTGCTCGGGTGTTTCAAAGGAGAAGGGCGGCTGTTGGTATGCATTGAGAGTAGCTGTAGTGGAAGGATCGCTAGAGAATTGATCAGAGGTATCGGACAAAGGTGACACACCGGAATAGATCGCATTACTGTGGTCACTTGAAGAGGCAGTCAGATCTATGCATGAGATGAGAAAAATCAAATTAGTACTCGATAGTAGCTAGTAGACAAGGTTGAAGTTTACCTTCAGAGTAGGCGCTGTGTGGAGGAGATACTGGATGGAGATTCATGTGGTCAAAAGCAGGTTCGTTTGGAGGAGCCAAGCCTTGGTGTGATGGTGGCTGCCCATAAGTGCGGAATCCAGAAGTGGGAGCAGGACCTTCGGTATGGGTTTTTTCATGCTTCTTCAGATCTTGAGGTCTCTTGAATGCCTTTTTGCAATATGAGCACCCGTGCGGTTTCAGAGGGACATGGACTCGAAGGTGGCTGGTGATGTGGTCCCTTTTCACCACAGAGACATCGCAATGGATCCAATGACAGGTCAAACACAAGTTGCCCATAGATTTCCGTCCCACATGATCATTAGTCAGATGAGTATACAGCTGTTCGGCATCAAAGTATTTGAGGGTGCATCCCGTCCAAAGACATGTAAAGACTTCGTTTTCCATTAAAGAGAGTGTGTGTTATGTAAAAAGGGTATGTATTAAGCAAAAGCAGAAGAGAAGCTATCAACAAGTAAATTTAAAAGAAGGAAAAGAAGAAAGAAAGAAGAGAAAAAAAAAAGTGGGTTGGATAAAAAAGGGATTTGGGTGTCTTGGCATTAAGAGAGAGAGAAAGAAAGAAAAAATTCAAAAGGGGCAATTCAAGCAAAACTCCATTCGATTTTCAAACTCCGAAGTGCCAAGAACACAGGTGCCGGTCATTCCACCCAAAGACATATCCATTCAAAAGAGACAATTTTCCCATTTTATAAAAAGCATTAACTACAATACATATAGGGTAACAATAACTACTACTAATACACTACACAAAGCATTTACACGGGAGACCACCAAGGAGGGAGAGGAGCCACTTTGACCAGGGCTGCCGTTCGCATTGTTGGACCCTGAGGAGGTGCCAGAGCCAGTACCAGTGGACGACGACCCATCGCTGTTACTACCCGCCGAGAAAACAGTCTGGGCAAACCCGATCCGATTTTGACCCATATCAAACACCATGTACGAGCTTCGCAGGATAGACTGGCCGATCAACGCCGAGTTCGGGCCAAAGGGCGAGGCACTATCAGAAGGGGCGATCGCCAAGTAACAGTAGCCAGACTGATCAGACATGAGCACATCCTTCAGGGCGGCATTGATGACGACAGGTGAGCTTGTTGAGCTGGCGCTTGGAGTCATTTGGAGCTGGATGGTGGTATCTTGATTTGCCAGGGCGCAGTCTACGATGTACATGCCTGTGCTTTGGTCTTGTTGATAGGTTCCTGGACCAGCCACAGCTTCAACAATAGCCTGGACCATAGGCGTGGGGAGATAGGTGAGAGTGGTGCCCGTGTCGATGATGGTGGGTAGAGGTGTGGCGTATTGAATGTTCGGCGTGCTCCCTTTCCCCCCAGTGACGAGGATACCTTGGCCATAGACCACCCAAAACATATACCCGGTGACAGCCGTCGAAGAGGCGTTGGCGCTGGATGGTGTGGCGGTGATCTGTTGCACAGGCACATAACTAAGATTCCCCGAGTATTTCGACGAATCCACGCCGCCAAAGATGATTTCGCCCGCCCAGTTCTTTTCGTTGACATTGTTGAGGTAGATCGAGAAGACAGGGTCCTGAATCAGGTTTTGCTGCATCAAGTTGAAGACGAAGGGTGTATAGGCCGTGCCGTTTTTTTGGTGAGCGGTCGAGGTGAGCCCAGGGTAGCCGAGGCCAAGAAGCCCACTAGCGGGCACAGCGTCGTTGGCCGTAGTGTTGCGCAGACCTTGTGTTGTCATTCGGGTAAAGATATTGGTGGAATACGACGCCAGAGCTAGTTGTTGCTGCTTCACTGCGACGCCGCCAACCGTAACTGTGTCTTTGATGTAAGTGCCGTTCGCTGCTCCAATGCCATAGGTGATCTTGAAGGGTATGTCGGTAGTGTTGTATGTGGAGGAGGCGGTTGGGTCAAATCGAGAAACTGGGCATACCAGAGCTGGGCAGTCTGTGGAAGGCACCCACAGGTCACCACTATCATATGAGAAAGGTTAGACTCCGGCTATTTTAAGCACACACACTTTCCTCTTACCTTCCAGTATCAAGTGTCACGGTAAACTTTTGTCCAGGTGTACCAATGGAGAGAGCCACCAGGTATTGATTCCCATGAGAGTTGTAAAGTGAGCTTTTGTATCCATCTCGTTTCGTAAAACCACCCAATGAGTTGACTCTTTCGACAAACGGAAGTCTAATGAGGGACGGCTGATCGGTTTCAGAAGCTTGAAGGGTGCCTGAGCCAAGGACAAGAGCGAAGAAGAGCGTCGATAGAATCATGAGTGAATGGTCTATATTCTAAGGCCAAACAACGAAGCAATGTTTCAAAAGGAGAAGGAGAGGAATGGGGTAAATTTAAAAAGAAGTGAGAAGGAATGGGAAGAAAGAAAAAAAACTTTACTGCTTCGAAAAGTAAATTTGTGTACCTTAAATCGGAGTTTGAAACTCGAAGGCTGACATTGTTGCCCTGGTGGTACATGTTCGATATTGAATGGCACAGCCCATCATGTGGAGAGAGACTAGTTCAAGTTGCGAACACAAAACTGTCTCCATATAACAACATCACGTATCATTGATAGTGAGCCCATGCTAACTATGAAGGGTTATTGAACTGAACGACGTAAGAAAGAAAGTTTGCGACTGTTCGCCTTGACAGAGCTGAGCCTCTTTCAGTTCAAGCACTGTTTTTTTCTCAAAGCAAGGCATATAATTCGCATCGTACATAATCATGTTAGCACGACTTTTACACATTATGCCAGGCTCGTTTTCATCGACAGCATCGAATCTGGATTCCTCGATGCTCTTTGCCAAAAGACAAATTCCAACTCCGAACTAATACTCAATGTAACACAACCCACCTCTCTTTTTCAAACATCCTCTCACAGAGGCGTACCACCCTATATCATCAATTACAAGCAAAAGGGTCTTTGTCTTGTATACTAGAGTTCTTCGGCCATCTATCCAATTCAAATTAGCCTAAATTTCTGCACTTCATCTTGAGCCGGGATATTTGAAACTCCGCCTGAAAATGTTGACGGACCATCCCCCATGAAAAGTCTCGCTTTTTCTTGAACATGGATTTTTTTGGAAACGAGATAAACAACTCTGCTTCAAACTTTACATGGAGAAAGGCATGCTTCCCATCTATAGAATGGTGCTAGCATTATTGGGTGTTCTTGGATGAATGACGGCCTTTGGGGTTGCTCCAAACAGTCGCTGTTTCAAGGACTCGTGTAGCATCGACGGAGACATGCAACATTGAAACTGCTTGTTTTTTACCATCATTCGATAGATGTGGGATGCATCGTGCTCTGCATGAAATTTGAAGTAGGGCTGTCTATCTCCGTTTTGAGGAACAATTCCATTCGTTACCAAAACTTGGAGATCAAAATCCAAAAGTTACCACAAAAAAAGTCAAATTTTTAAACCCCGCTTTTTGCATTGTGGGGTAGGTTTTCTCCCGGTATGTTGAAGAGTGATACCCAGAAACAAGCATTTTAATGTTGTATGCGGCCGTGAACGCTACGAGAAGCTCCCTTAAACTAGCGACTAATTGGAGTGGTATCAAAAATGGCAAGTGGTCCAAGGAAATCACGCTTCTTAAATATCAGTCGATAGATAAAAAGCACTTCTGAGTCTATGTCAAATTTGAAGTTGGGTCGTCCATCCCGTTCACAAGAAAAATGAGCTTCAAAAAAAGTGAGACTTTTTCCAGGGGAATGCTACAGACAGAACCACCGGGACAGAACCAATCTGCGTATCCTGAATTTTTCTGACGATAAGGGCTTACATGGCGGGGCACTCTCTGAGTCTCTGACTTCAGCCCCGGTCATAGATGGGACTCAATTTGAAATAAAGATAAAACCGCCCGGCCAGGCACAGGAATGGTCTTACTCTTCTCACCGGGAATCGATCGGCAAGGCCCTCTCTTCTCCTGGTATCAGGTACAACAAAAAGGCACATATCAATTGCGGTTCATTAGCTCGTATGGCGGGTAACGTGTGTGCGAACGTGGATCAAAGACGACGCCAAGGCCGATGGAACAACGCAACGATAAACGGCGCATATCTCACCAACCTTCCAAGAGAATTAGTGCGATCAGTGGCAGGCTTCCCCACATATGGTCGATGCTTTTATCTTGCACGTGCCGCCCTTAACCCACCTGCCAGCCTCTACAAGAAGTTGTTCCCGGCGATCGGCGAATGACATGACCGACTGGCGGCGAAATAACTCAGTCCTTGCGATCCTATTCAACCTACCGTCGTTGAAAATGCATATGTACAGGTGATCATGTTGTTCAGGAAGACTTTTGTACAAAACTCGGTACTGATGATGGAACTCCACCCCTGCTATCCCATTTGGCAACATTCAATCTCCTCTGATCCAGCCTATTTGTCACTCAAAAGGTAAGTCCACATCATAGCATGAAAATGTAGTAGCATGCTCGCTCTGATATGTTAGGGATATGCTGCAAATTGAAGCTCAGGAACACGATCCTGCCCACACACTCCTCCAACAATCACTCCTCCAACAATGAGTGCCTATGCACTTTGAATTTCAAACCCCGATTGGCTATAAGATTTTTTTTATTGCCCTCCTATTATTTTGCTCCTTCTTCCCCTCGTCATTACTTTTTTGCCTCCATTGTCATTCTCTTTACTCCACAACGTCAAACGAACGAACGAACGAGCAAACGAACGAACGAACGAGCAAACGAACGAACGAACAAACGGTAACTCTTCCCTTCTCACGTCATGCTCATCTTTTGCTTACCATTACTAACTTTTTGCCTTTTGCATCGTTCCTCCTTCTTTTGACACTAGATCAACTACGACGATGACGACGGCAATAGGGACGACGACGATGCTAATGACGACTCCACCACTACTTCATGTCGCCTAAAAGGCTCTTTTTAAAATTTTCAAAAGTAAAAAACACGGGGAAACCCTCGCAATTTTTTTTTTAGGTACACTCCCATTCCATTGTAGAATCTCGTAGTCCAAGCTACTAATAAAAGTATACCAATTCTTTGCCCACAGCCTTCCACTACTATCACTGAGACTTTTACACAGCTTGGCCCTCTTTGTCCGTCTCCATTGCTGGGTTTTTACAGTAGCTTAGTCCTTCTCATTACAACCCGTCGTCATTTTGCACATTAGCTTTACTCCGGCCTCAAACATAGTTTGTACCATAGCTCATTAGACCCATTACGTCAATAAAACCTACTTGAATCATCCTACGAAAGACTTTTCTCAAATCCATAACCATGACAATACCATGTACATTATAAAAACCAAACTACAGATGAGTAGCTCATCGTTGACAACTCCTAAAACACCGTTGATTTACTTGTTGTAATGAATCTAATGACAAGTATATGATCGTAAGGTCTATTTTCGCATACCTACAAAGTTTTATTGATACAGTATGATTAATGAGCTATGGTACAGACTATGTTTGAGGCCGGAGTAAAGCTAATATGTTAATGGCGTCGGCTTGTAATGAGAATGACTATGCTACTGTAAAAACCCAGCAAATGGAGGTAGACAAAGAGGGCCAAGCTGTGTAAAAGTATCAGTGATAGTAGCGGAAGGTTGTGGGCAAAGAATTGGTATACTTTTATTAGTAACTTGGGATACGAGATTCTACAATGGAATGGGAGTGTACCTAAAAAAAAAATTGCGAGGGTTTCCCCATGTTTTTTACTTTTGAAAATTTTAAAAAGAGCCTTTTTGGGCGACATGAAGCAGTGGTGGAGTCGTCATTAGCATCGTCGTCGTCCCTTTTGCCGTCGTCATCGTCGTAGTTGATCTAGTGTCAAAAGAAGGAGGAACGATGCAAAAGGCAAAAAGTTAGTAATGGTAAGCAAAAGATGAGCATGACGTGAGAAGGGAAGAGTTACCGTTCGTTCGTTCGTTCGTTCGTTTGCTCGTTCGTTCGTTCGTTCGTTCGTTGGTTTGAAGTTGTGGAGTAAAGAGAATGACAATGGAGGCAAAAAAGTATTGACGAGGGGAAGAAGGAGCAAAATAATAGTACGGCAAAAAAAATATCTTATAGCCAATCGGGGTTTGAAATCTAGAGTGCATAGGCACACAGTGCTGGAGGTGTGTGTGGGCAGGGGCGGTTTTATCTTCATTTCAAGTTGAGTCCCATCTATGACCGGGACTGAAGTCAGGGACTCAGAGAGTACCCCGCCATGTAAGCCCTTATTGTCAGCAAAATTCAGGATACGCAGGTTGGTTTTGTCGGGATGGTTCTGTCGGGATGGTTCTGTCTGTAGCATCCCCTCTTTTTCCAAGGTCTGTCCTTTCTTTGAATGGCGGGGTTAGCAATTAAAAAATGTGAGCTTTTGACGTCCATTTTTTTCAAAGAGTTGCTTATTTCTCAGACCCGAGATGGACAACTCACCGACAAATTTCTCAGGCAACACGATGCAATGTATATCTATCGACTGATACCCGTATGCAAGCATTTGTATGTTAAATGCGGCCGCGAACACTCCAAGGAGCCTTCAAAAAGCGACCAACTGGAGTGGTATCAAAAATGGCGAGCCATCAAAGGAAACCGGGCTTTCAAGGTATCAGTCGATAGATAAAAAGCATTTCTGGATCCTTATCAAATTTGAAGTTGTGTTGTCCATCCTGTTCACAAAAAAAATGAGCTCCAAAAAAGTGAGACTTTTTCGAAGGTCTGTCCTTTCTTTCAACGAAGAATCAAGTTTACGCTTTAAAGCCGTTGGCGGAGTTGGAAAATGTTCGGGCTGCAAATAACCTGGCACACCAAGACTTCAATCATTCTCCTCCCTCTACGCACTTTTTTGTTTCTCCTTCCATTCTCTGTCGATCCTATCTATTTTTACTGAACCAAAGTAGATTCCCTTTCCTATTATACCAGCCTTGTTGGCTTGTGATCCAGATTCCCCTTTCCGTTTAAGGCACCCCTGAATCAGTTGAAAGGGTCCTACCCTGATCATAGGTTGTAGTACTTTTGCGAGCTCGGGTCTGGTGGTCATCTACACATATAGACAGTGAATCCATGTAGCACTGTTATCATCATGGCCACTTTGGCTCCATGGTCTGACAAGCAACATTAGGTAAGCCTTTCTTCCTATGTTTCTGTTTCTAGCTATTACGGGCGTATCATTTTAGAGACATTCCCTGTTTAACTGCTTCTATTATAAAGGTTGTATACGGATGCTCGAGACAACGGAAAGGTTTGGGTAGGTGCTTGATATTTCAAGAATGAACGAAGAAAATGTCACTTCCCTGTCACTTTTTTTTGATTCAGGAACGGCGTCGGAGTTTGAACATTTGCATGAAACAACCCACTGACAGCTTCTTTTGATCTAATACGTAGCCCTTTGCTGAACAATGACTATCCAGGACATTCCCTGTGGTAATGACAGAGCGGTAACATGGTACAATGGGTAGTGAGTATTACCATAGCATCTTACATACACATAAAAAAAGTCCATGTGACAAAAGTACACATCACACCAGTTCTTACATAAAAGCTACTGCCGCGATCAAGCTTGGTACCTGGAGCCCTAGTTGTCACTTCTATAGTCATGATGCCCATAAGCGCTTTTAAAAAAGCCAAAAAGGATTGCACGAGCGGGAAAAGAACAGGGCGCATGAACGGAAACCACGGTACGTCGCTCATTGTATAACGTCCTGATGATGCTTGCTCCGGCGGGGCTTTTGAGCGGGGTACAAACAAGTGAAATTTTCCAATAAAGGCCTATTACCAAATCATCAACCGAGTGGGGTGGGCGGCGGAAGTCAGGGTGTTACCAAAGTCTAGGTGGGGTCATGATACAACACGCGATCTTTTTTCAGCTCGCCTTGTTTTCGATCTATTGATAAGAGAAGAGAATGTAGTTTATTTATAGAAGGAAATGGTAAAAGTACAAAAGTTACAGAGAAAGGAGGTATGCAGGGGAATAGTGATGATATAGCGGACTAGTTAACGGCGGGCCTGGTATTCAGCTTGACGTTCTTGCTGATCCAAAGTCATATCCACGCCTTTTCCTGTACACCAAAGGAGAGCTGAGATAGAGATTGCAATGTAAAAGAGCGTACCATCCTGTAGAATTGCAGGCGAGGCCCAGATGGTGCTTGCTTTTTTGGCAGTGGTAGTAGTGGCGGTTTTTCCCTCAGAGTGGCCCTTGGTAGCATTTCCTGAAGCTTGGCCATGGGCAGCAGTTTCTTGTCTTCTAACCAACATATTTTCAGCGATCTACAAAAGGAGCATGAATCAGTCTCAAGTAGTGAAATAGTTGCTTGCTTTTCATTTTACATACTTCGAGTCCCATAGCAGAGGATTCACCACGGACGCCCTGGGTAACAAACGCAAGGAGGGCAAAAAGGACAAGAGTGAAAACTGAAAACCGCATTATGATTGGGTAGGTAGGAATGAATGGTGTAAAAAGAAGAGAAGAGGTGAGAAAGACACCTCTTATATAGCCTTCAAGTGACGTGCCCTGAGTAAAAACGATCTGATAATCTCGTCGATCATGTTGGATAAAATCTGGGTTTGAATGGCAGCTGTTACACATGCGGGAGTTGAAAAACTTAGCGGGTAGATCTTCTCTATCAGATCAAACCCACACGAACACCATGATCGAGGCTCACTTCCACTTGCTTTGTGTTTCCTTGCATCTGATAACACACACAATACATCAATGACCCATTTTTTTGGGACATACTAACCCGTACTGGCCTACCTGTGCCAAGTAAAAATACAAACCCCGGCGCTGTTATCTACACAACGAAGAATCAGATAAATGAAGAGGACGATGATCACAAAGTACCGGGAGCAAACTTTAATCAGGATCCTATTATGCGTGTTTAAAGTAAAAAGACCTTTATTGTATACAGAGTACGAGTATATCTAAAATCTAGGGACTAAACAATCAATGGGGAAGGGGAGGGGGAAGAATGAAGATGATGGCGAATACTTTGATTCCAGTTACAGATTTGACGTTCCAGACGAGGATCGGGGGTAAAAAATATAGGCAAAACCAAACCAAGCCAATGGATCTTGAGAAATGACACTCCAACGGTAGGAATCGTTATGATGCAGTTCGCCTAGTCGGAGATCACTGGACCGCGCAGTTGGATTGGTCCCAACACTGATAGGCAAAGGAGTTTGATCGACTGATGACCATAGTGGCTGTCCCGAGGATGTCACCAAGGAGGTATCTCCGATCATAATGCTGTAAAGTTCATGACCATCCCTTTGTTGTTCAACCCTGGTGCCTAAATTATAGATATCAGATTGGTTTCGATTAGTCACCTACCTATGAGCCACATCATCAGCCATTCAATCACATGAAAGCAGAAGCTTACTTACCGTTGTTCCAGGCCCTTCAAACATCAGTAAATGTAAAGCGGAGTCGGATGGAGTGGCCATGAGAGTTTCACTTTGAGTCCGTCTGTTAAACCCCGCATTTCCCAAGATGGATAATCCCGTCCGTCATCTAGAACTCCGGAATTGCGATACTATCCAAAAGATTGTTAGTCATGTACCATTCATTGTAGCGGTTAGTTACCTTATGCCAAGAGAGATTATGTGAGGGAGAGAGAGAGGGGGATGCATTGGTGGTGATCTGATCTGTCGGGTGCAAAAATCATGTGAGGTGTTCCAAAGTGGTATTTCTTGTCCTGGTTGCTAAGGTTCCTGTTGATGATAAAGTTTTTGCTTGTTACATATCTGACACCATAAAAGTTCGCATGTTACCAATGATATTCGTTTGGTGGAGGTCAGATACTTACGAGGCTGAGTGATAACCGGTAGGATACGGAAACCGTGCCAACAAAAGTCCAAGCATTAGTGTAATGACATTCTTGATCAATGGAATCTGTAAGGCAGATCGTCAATGGACTATGTTTACATGGCGAGATGCTTCTTTTCAGTTACCTATAAAGCACCCAATCAGGATAGATTACTACACCAGAAGATATGAGAGATCGTGGGGTCGACTCCTTCAACACATTCCAACCTGCATGTTTGGCACTATGGATAGCAGAATGAAATAAATCAGTAAACCTGTTATGTATCATTACTGAAGGACATTGTTGGCCTACAGGAACGCCCTTGAGGAGAAGGTTCCTACTTGAAGAAGAAGAGTAGTGTTCCTTGTTAATACCCCCCAGATATCAATCGAAGAAAGATAGTGCATTTCTTATTTGTTTGTTTACATTGGCTTACCTGCACGTATCCTTGAATCCATTTCTGATGCAGCCCTCCTCCACACAGATGCGCCAAGTAACGACCATTAAAATGAATGCATTGGTCAGGATAAAGAGTATATACCTGTAGTTTTCGAAGGAAGGAGTATCAGAAACCGGCGATCGGTGGATTGATGAGTCGTTCCTATAACAAAGTATAGTCAGTACTTCATGTCAGCATCTTTTACAAGGCTTGCATCCCCTTCTGTGTTAATCTCCCTTTCCCATTTCCGAGTTTTACTTTCTCCCGCCTTTTTCACCCCCTTACCTATGACCCTTGGCCTCCTTTTGCCCTGGAGTTGACCCCAATAGTAAAAGCTTCCATACTTGAATCACCAATGCTTCCTAGGATGGATCAAAAAGTAATCATCGTAGCAGTATCATGCTCAATAAAGTCAGTTACCTTGACAACCATACAAGATACCGGCCGAGCAAAGCCAACGCTAGTCTTCCTCCAATCCAGTCAGTCCGTTAATGACTGCACACCGGTGAGCATGTGAGATTCATGGGATGTAGGATGGTCTTTGATTACACCAGGATACGGATGGCCACCCAAAGAAGTAAAGGAATGTGCTAGTAGTAGAATAGTAGAATGTTCAATCAACGACGCTAGTGAATGACCCATTCGCCTTGTCCAAGATTCTTACCGAATGTACTCGGCTGATAAAGCAAGGCAGTCGGATGCATTGAATAGCATGTTCACGTTTAGGGTCATTTCTGTCAAATAGTTGGGCTGACCGTAAAAAAAGGGGCCAGTAAGGGGAAAGAAAGAGCGGAAAGCCAAGTGGCGAAAATCGGGGGGCGCTTTATCGACGAAATTGTCGGAGTAAAAAATGCGATCGGCATTTCAAATCAATCAAATCATGCATATTGATGTATCATGGTTCAAATCATTCTACCTGTGTTGTCTTTGTCAAAAGGGGCAGGGAATGGAAAGAATAGGGTACCATTTCAACGATAGAAAGGATTTACAGGAGTTGCTGTACAAATAATGACGATGATAATGATTATAACGAAGGAGGAGGCGAGAGAGAGAGAGAGAGAGGCTATTGGAATGTGTCTTTTTTGGTTTTGGCTAAGGCTCTTTTTGTATAAATAAAAAACAAGGGGGACATGTGTGTGTATATGTAGGCGGACAAAACAAAAGGTACAAAAAGGGACGACTCAACCTGTTCAAGCATCGACTCCTCATCATCAATCCTTTCCCTCTATATAAAAGAGTACCTTCCTATCCACTTTCCTATTCTCTTTTCGTAATAAAATGGCACCACAAGGGGTATTTCAATGCAGAGTCCTAGAATGCTATGATTCATGGCAATTAGCGGATCTCACAGCCTGCCTTGTACCACGCATCTGGGCAAGCCGACATTCAAGGCAGATCAAACCATCATTCACATCGTCCAAGCACGCCATCAGGAGCTCAAACTTGTTCAGACAGTACTGCTCCAAGCTGTTCAAGGATACCCAGATATCATCGGGGTGCATATTGCTGGCACTTTACTATCTCGATCAGCTGAAATCGAGCTATCCTACGCTACAATGTCCCTTTGGTTCCGAATTTCGTATCTTCACTATCGCCCTTATCTTATCTAACAAGTACTTGGATGACAATACTTTTACCAACAAGGTAAGCTTACCTTGGTGCAACCAGTTTAGGGGAGAGAACAGAAAAAAAGGGGGGGATCGGAAAAGCTTTGAAATCTCATCCTTTTGCTTTCCTTTTCATTATTAAGACTTGGTCAGAAGTCTCAGGCATACCTCTTCGAGAGTTGAATGTGATGGAAATGAAATACCTAGATGCTTTAGATTATAACCTTCATGTGCATTGCCTTCGATTCTGTTCCTGGGTTCATCAATGCGATAACTGGTTTTCAACTCCGACTTTTCAAAACCCGCCTACCAAGCGACTTTCCTCGGCAGATAAGCATGCCTTTTTATACCACCAAGCCTTTCAAAAGCAGCAGCAGCAGCAGCAGCATCAGCATCAGCAAAGTTTACGACAATATGATCATTCCAACCATCCACCAACGGCAGGTGCGATCCATAAGAAACGAAAGCGAGGTCTTTCACCGTATCACCATCCTTACTTTCCAACACCTCCATCCGTTTCCGTACCTCTATCAGCACCATCACCATTAAAAAAGATTTCAAAGCCTTGCTCTTCATTTACCTTTCCCACCCCACCCATGCATTGCTCTTCGGCAATACCTCTGATGGTCCCTCATTCAGGCACCACTGCTGCTGTGAATGCCGCCGCTTATGTGAACTATTATCATCTCCAGCATAATTTGTGCTACAACCCATCATCATCACTAGTACAGAATACCGGGTACCTAGAAATCTAATAAAGCGACATGTGTAGGTTATCGTTCATGCAACCGCGGCGGAGTTTAGAAACGAAAAATTGAATGTTGTGTAACCTCTAACTTGCTCGATCCCAGGGCATGAAGTATGTTCAGAACATATAAACTCTACTTGAGCATAGCGTTCGAATTAAGAAGCGATCTACAGCGTAATAACCGTAAATTTCTTTTGTGTGTGTGTGTGTGTGTGTGTGTGTGTGTGTGTGTTCAAGATTGGCACAGTTTGTTTTGCAATACAGTGTGGATCTGGCCATTGGTCTCCTTTTTCCTTTTGAATGAAGCAAGGTGTTACATCCTCTACTTATGCACTATGTCATAGGGTACAATGAGACCAATACTGGGACCAAAGGGAACGATGTAATCTCGGAAAATGAAGCAAATGTATGAATCCTCCTCGATTTCATGGCCAGATTCTATTTTTAAACGGTACCATTCACAAAATTCAAGATGAACAAAGAAAAAACCTCCCTATAACGATGATCCTCGGAGATTTGTCTTCTGTTGACTCTTTTTTGCTTATACATACATGGCATGGAGAAAGAGGGATTAGAAGAACTGGATGATCTGATCCAAATTTGCTACTCCCAGCAAAAACCAAGTGTCGTTCATCTCAGGTACCAAAAGGTGGGTTCCGTAGGTGAATTGACACTGTCGATTGTTGTGGAATCTCAATTATACCAGTGGAAAAGCATGGGAAAGTCATCATTTGACTCACTTTATGTAAGAAAGACGGATCAAACACTTTTAGTCGATGATGATCATAACAGGACCATCCTTTTCATGCAGAATCAGATTTATTGGAACTCCGACCCAAAATCTCTTTTCAGCCATTGGCTGAGCGATCAGTTTGTCCGTGGTCATATTGACACGACGCTTATCCTTCCTGATAAGACTTGCAGAGTATGCGATAGCGTTACGTAGTTTTCGTGCACACAGGGTCGCCGCCTTGCTGATACACTTCTTTTGTTTATTTCATGCATATCGATGCACGCATAGATCATAGTAGGAGAGCCACCCCACTTGCTGGTGTTAACATGCCCTTTTGTTGATGATGAACAAGAGACAAGGCAGTTTGTTCAAAGTCTTCTGATCAAGGTAGGCCAAGTACAAGGCTAGGTACTTCTAAATGGGGTGTAGAATAGGATTTTGATGACATAGTGACATGGTACACACACACACACACACACACACACACACACACACACACACACACACACACACACACACACACACACACTCGTATAACTTTGTATAATGTATG
>LT550481.1:241457-251583 GCA_900079185.1 Absidia glauca
CGATGGTTGCTTTTGCTTGGTTGTCGGCGTTCTTTATCGTCACCATTGCTGGCTCCTTCATCTTCAGATAAGATATCATTCCATGCGCTGTATTTACCGCCATCGTCATCATCATCATCGTCGTCGTCGTCTATGTGCTGATGTTGTTCTTCCTGTCGTCGAGTCGTTTCAGTCGATTTGTTGCTACTAGATGCCGAGCTGGGTTTCTTGATTCTTCGACCAAATTCATCCCATTCATCACCATCATCATATCGCTGTTGCCGCCTTCTTCGTGTCGTATCATCATCGTCCTGTCGTTCCATGAATCCACCTCCAGCACCTTCGCGGCGACCAGCGGCCAAGTTAGAGCCAGGCTTGGGGTTATTACATTGATTACAGGTATCACGTTTCGCCCAGTTGATGTTGTTGCAACTAGAAATAGAAGATCATTGGTCAGCAACGGACGTGGTTACAGGATGGGAAAAGGGACTTACAAAGTACACTTCCAATCCTTCTCAGAAAAGAGGCCCTGGTAAAATTGCAAACCATTCCAGAATGAGCAACCTTATCCCACAAACCCACACCCTTCTTTTCTGTTTCCGATCCACTTACATTGTATTTGGTAGCATGCTTGCCTAGTTCGCCTTCACGGTACTGGGACATTGCTGGAAAGGGAGGAAGGAAAGAAGATGAATCGCAAAGAAAGAAAAGTTTTGTTTTGTCGGTGCTGGGGACACGAATATTTTTTTCGGCGGAGTTTGCATTTATCGCTCACAACTTTTAAACCCCGCTTTGACTACAAAGGATCTCTCTAACCGTCATTTTTTTTTTTGCTTCTTCTTTGCTTCTTCGTCACGTTTTTTCAATCGACATTGGCGCCGCATTACGAACGACTCGACCTCTATACAATGACCACGAACGGCGAATGCAGGGTGTGTTTCTCCTTCTCAACAGCTTGTCCATCTTTGTCTTACCATGACTAACATTTGCCGTTTGAATCTTTGCTCCTTTTTTTTCTTAGATGATCGAATGAAATGGCAACGGATATCGGCTCTCTGGCACCATGACTGGATAGACATGTGGTTGGATTAGGACTTGGGCTTAAGGGATTACGAAAAACTATGAAAAACATGGGAAAGCCCTCATAATTTTTTTTTAATGCACTCACTTTTCCATTGTAGATTCGTTAACCTCATTGCAGTGCCAAACATCACTAATCATTTGCCTACTCCCCTTTGCCTACTACCACTGACACTTTTGGCTTTACGGGACAGCTCTTCCTTTCTTCCTTTCTTTGCTCATGACACTAGACTCGTTATTCCATGGCAAGTCCTACATATAGCTTAACCATAGTCTCATCCAATAAATAAAAACTACTTGAACCCATCTCCATGACTTTACTCTTTTGAATATGTTCCAGTCATCTTAGAAGCTCTGGCCTGCAAGTGCGCCAAGTCTTGACCGGTTGCTATATGCACACGAGAATTTGAAAAAGACGGGGTGTAAAATATAGTGGGTGGGCGGGTCATTGAACATTGTGAAAATTTGAAAAATTAAGATGCCTAATTTTGGAAAGAATGACTTTTTTCTCAGAACTGAGATAGACAACCCATCTTCAAATTTGACAGGCAACACAATACAATTCTCGGCGGCCGAATGGTACCAAGAAACATGCATTTGTATGTCCTATGGGTCTGTGAACTCTCAAATTAGCTGTAAAAAAGCGACTGATTAGAGCGGCTCGAAAGTTGGCAATGTATCCAAGAAAATTAGACGCTCATGGTATCAATCGAAAGAGGAAACGCACATCTGGGTCTATGTTAAATTTGAAGGCAGGTTGTCGATTCCATTCAGGAGAAAAAAGAGATGCAAGAAAAATGGAACTTTTTCCAAGGGGTTCCCTGTCCTTTTTCCAAAAGTCGGAGAATGAAATCTACAAGCCCTTAAGGCTTGAGTTTAGCGCTACAGGCTTGAGTTGAAATGGTTATCCGGGCGGCTTATAGACCGTCTGCTGGCCTCACGCTTGACTTTTAGGCTGCTTTTGAATGGTCTCATACTCCAGGCTTCCGTTTAGCACCCACTAGTTAACCTTTCGGCGGGTTTTAAAAAAAATCGGGATTCGATCGAAAATTTGACTTTTTGTAAAACCTTTACGATTTTCAGGCCTTGTTTTTCAAAACCGAGATGGATAGCCCGTCTTCAAATTCCACATGGTGCTGGATGAAATGCTCATCTATCAGAAGGTACCAAAACTGAAGTATACCTGTGCTGTATGCCTCTCTGAACACTACACTAAGCCCTAAAATAGCGACTGATTCCAGTAGCCCCAAAGTCTGTGATACCAAAAGAGACAAATTTTCTTGGATGGCTTGCCATTTACGACACCACTCCAATTGGTCGCTTTTTTTTGGGGGGGGGGCTTCTCGTAGCGTTCACGGCCGTACACAACGTAGAAGTACTTGTTTATGGGTATCAACCGATAGATATGCGCTTTATCGTGTTGCCTGTGAAATTTGACGGTGGGTTGTCCATGTCGATTCTGAGAAATAAGCAACTCTTTTATAAACCATGACTTCATTGTTTCATGCAGACTTCGGCCGGCTATCTTGACCCTAACACTTGCTTTGCCCCTGCGCAATACTATTCAAACTCCCCGTCTTTCCAATTTGCCCCTGCGTGTTGCCTCTGCGCGGAGAATTACCCCTTTTCATGGGTGATGGTTCATCTTTTTCTTCAAAAGCGGACGTTTAAAATTCGACAGCTTCTTTGGCTTTCTCAATGGGAGGATGCTAGGAACACATGGTGCCTGTGTAGATAGAGTTCCAAAGGCAAAGTGAATCCCCAGTATGCCCTGTATAGTGTCGCCCGCCCATTTATACATCCTATCCTGTCCCATTCTTTCAATATCCTAGCAGTCTGTCGTATCAGGCACTAGTTGGGCCAAAATGTGTCAGCACCACAGTTTAAACACCGCCAAGCGACGAAGTAGTCTATAAAAAAAGGGTCAGAAACTGGCGCACCGGGTGATTTGTACCGCTGCATACCAGAGTCTTTAAGATCACTGAAGCTTAAGAGAAAAAACAAAGTCATGGAGATAGGTTCAAGTAGGATTTTTATTGACTGAATTGGACTATGCTTAAGCTACATGTCCTAGTGGATGGCAGTGAATACAGGGTTTGTCATGGAGTGACTAATCTAGTGCAATGAGCTAAGGAAAAGGGAGGAGGAGAGCAGACCTGTGTTATCCAAAGTATCAGTAGTAGTAGGTGCTGCGAATGGGTCAAGTGATAGTGCATTTTATCTGTACAATGGCTTGGGAATCTACTATGGACAAGATGAGTGCAGAAGAAAAAAAAATTCAAGGGTTTCCCCATGTTTTTTACATTTGAAAATTTTAAAAAGAGCCTTTTTAGGCGACATGAAGCAGCGGTGGAGTCGTCATTAGCATCGTCGTCGTCCCTATTGCCGTCGTCGTCGTCGTAGCCGATCTAGTGTCAAAAGAAAGAGGAACGATGCAAAAGGCAAAAAGTTAGCAATGGTAAGCAAAAGATGAACATGACGAGAGAAGAGGAGAGTTACCGTTCGTTCGTTCGTTCGTTCGTTCGTTTGACGTCGTGGAGTAAAGAGAATGACAACGGAGGCATAAAAGTAAAGGCAAGGGGAAGAAGGAGCAAAATAATAGGACGGGCAAAAAAATAATCATATAGCCGATCGGGGTTTGAAATAGCAAGGATCACGAAAATAAAAAAGTCGGGTAAGATCTTTCTCCTCTCTTTCTTCCATTAGCGACCACACGATTCTTATAAACCAATGTCAGACAAAGTAAGGAACAATTACTTATGTAAGAAATATCCTTGTACGGACTCCTTGTACTAAAACGTTGGTCCTTGTAGAATGCATTGTACATGGAGGTACACTCTGTCGTCTCTGAAATCGCTAAAACTGAAGGTAAGACAAGCATTGCCGTAAAGAATGAAGGTACTTATTGGGTTTATCAATGTTGCTCTCTTATGATTAGGCAAAGAATTAGGAAAACAGATTGGACCTGCATTCATTGACTCTCTTACCGATCTTGTCTTTAAGCAAATGGGTATGTGAAGGGATAGGAGAATCTAAGGTGTGTCGTTGGTATCACTAACTCCTTCTTGATGCACAGAATCCTTCGGGCTTGATGTAGAAGCCTTTTCCAGGTAACAATCACATTCCAAAAGGGTTGTAACGTGCCTACAGATCTAAAAGTCGATGTAAACTCTTCATACGTGTACGCAATCTTAGTCACGGTCGACGTGCGGTGATCAACATGGACGATGTAATGGTAAGATAACGGTAAAAGACGGGATGATTGTCTTAAAGAAGTGGGTGGAAGGGGGAGGCAGGTAAGTCGACCAAAGGGGGTCGTATGGATATGGCGGGAAACCAAAATCAACTAATGTATGCATACGCATGCACCATATCATTGCTCTTACTTTAATTAGCTTTGTGCCCGCAGAAATGACCATTTGGTATGTTAATACTTCTCTCATGCCTGTGAACAATACTTACCCTGCTTTTGTTTCTATAGCATACTATGTTATCTGGAATGCGTGATGATTTGGCCGACAAAAAGACTTTGGACAGACACTTCAAGAACCAATAGACCTGATCATAGATACAAGATAAATAGATAGACAGATAGTACGATGCAATTCCACCCTCTCCCCTTTATCGAATATCAAACACTACACACACTACATTCAATAAAGACAACCCTTACATGACATTCATATACACATACAGTTTTTATTGTCCACTATGCATTTAGCAACCCTAATATCAACTAGTAACTATTACATAACCAACCAGTTACAAAAGTCTGTGCTCCTTATCAGAAGAGTGTTGCAATTGTTCCCGGAGATCTTGCCGTAAAGCATCAGCATGAGTGCAAGGAGGAGGAGACCCAGTTGTGTGCAAAGACTGTTGCTGTTGTTGTTGACCACTACCACTGATACCAGGGAAAAGACCAGTAACAACATTTGCTAAGGGACTAGACGCCAGTTGTTGGTGTGCAGACGGGGGAGGCGATGTAGTGACCACATCCTCTTGTTTCGGCGTCTTGTTACCAGCTTCGTCCTCGATTTGGGCAGCAGCAGCAGCAGCATCTGAAGATCGACGCCGTTGACGGTCTTCCCGGATATCGTTCACTGTATCTTTTACAAACCCAGCGACATCTCGGACGTAGCCAACGACACCTAGTTGTTCGGGTGAAAGGCTGTGTTGACCATGTTGATGGTGGGTAGGTGATGGTTGACGCTGTGGAATGTGCTTATTGGTAGGCTTGTACGGGTGGGCATTTGGAACCGCTGCCATGTCGACTGGAATGTGTTCTGGCAGGTCATTGATCTTTTGTTGCTCGGAAGGTTGAGATGGTGTCATGTTGGTAAATAAAAAGACAAGTGAAGGAAAGAGAAGTGTGGGATAAAACATCAGGCAAGCTTTTATTTAGTCCGGCGGGGTTTGAAATCAGCATGAATAGTTTTCCACAGATACCCCAGTCATCTTTCGCCCGCGGTAAAAGAAACATGACCAATGAAAAAGTTCCAAGACAGATTGTGGTGTGTATGATTGTCATTTATTTCAAATGGATAGATAGATCTAGTATACAACATATTATTTTGGTACAGAATGGATGAGATGTATGGGTGAAGAGAGAAGAGGGGATACTAAAGTGATTTAAAGGAGCATATAAGCAGCAGAGGCACCCAACACCAAGACAGCGGAGCTGATGGAGGCTCGAGAAGCGCCACTTTCAGTTTTAGCAGAGGCGGCAGAGGCAGAGGCACCAGCAGGGGAGACAGCACCAGAGTTGGCAGCAGAGGAGCTGGAGGAAGAAGCCTTAGGAGCAGCAGAGGAGCTGGAAGAAGCTGAAGGGGCGACAGTAGTAGTGTTGGCACCACCTTCCTTGTAAGAGGCTTGGCCCACACATTGACCGACAGTGGTCACCTTGTAAGCTTTCTATTAACGAGAGAAGGAAGGAAGGTATCAGTAAGCGTAATCGGCGTTTAAAAAAAGGGGGTGAAACTTACTTGGAGGGTAGGCAAGATACGGATGGCAGCATCAACAGTCTTTTGGTAAAGATCATGTTCGAGAGAGATACCACCTTCAGTAGCAGAGGCAGCTTCACTAGCCCACTTGGTGGCATTGCCATCGATCCACTTTTCGTCAAAGGTCTTGTCTTCAGCAACCTTCCAGTCATCAGTATCGTGGTTCCAGATGACAGCTAAAAGCATAGCAGAACGATATCAGTTTGATGTGCGCATGGAGGGATATAAAAAAATCTGTTACTTACGAGTGAAACCAAGGGCGTGACCAATGGATCGAACACGATCATCGATATCACCATAAGGCTGTATGGCAAAAGACAGACAGTGAGTTTGATGTTGCTTAGAAAGCTCAAAATGGTCGTTTACTTACAGGACGGTAGAAGCGGGGAGTGACACCAGTAACTTCCTTAATAGCAGTGGCGGTCCACATCAATTCAGCAACAATTTGTTCGTTGGTTTCGGTGGTAAGGTAAGAGTGAGACCAGGTGTGCATGGCGAGTTCGTGACCAGACTTGTAGGCACGAGTGACAAGATCAGGGAAGGCGACAACTTGACCACCAATCATGAAGAGAGTGGACTTTTGTTGAGTAGTGTCCAAAAAGTCGTACAATTTGCCACTGAAAGCGGTAGGTCCATCATCGTAGGTGATACCCCATTGGCCCTTAGGACAAGCAACAATATCATCAGGACGAGTACAACCGGTGAAGGTCCAGTCGCAATAAGGATCAGCACTGCCAGATTGAACGGGGCCTAATCAAAAAGGCGGGTCAGAACCACGTATCATCGCCCATTCACTTTTCACAAAGTCCAACTTACCGTTAGCACTGGCCTTGACCACAGGAGCATTGGTGATGTTAGCACTCTTAATCAATGCCATCCATTCAGGCTTGGGGGTAGGCTTGGAACCACCGGAAGGATAGGTTTCCTTAAAGGCAAAAGGAGTACCAGCAGCAGCAGCGGCAGGGGCAGAGGTGGTTTGAGCATTGATGCTTAAAAGGGCGGTGGCGGCGAGAAGGAATAACTTGGGCAACATATTATAGACAGTAAAAGGGGGAGGGGAGAAGATGAAGTGAGCGTAGAAAAGGAATTGGATGGAAAAGTGGTGAAGAATAGAAAGAGAAGAAGGCAAAAAAAAAAAGGGCCCTCCCCCTTTATATGAAGACGACGGGGTTTGAAATCCAGAAAATCACTAAATCTGGCTGACACAGCCAAAGAAGCCCAAAATGCTTAAACAGGTTGATTTTAAAAATACTTTATTGTGTCTCTGCGGCGCTGTTCCCCTTCTTCCACGCCTGTCATATTACTTTTTGTCTTGATTGGCGGTGATACGAACTGAATTCCAAGAAACACCACACGGTTATTAGCTGTATGAGGATGATTAACTGCCTTTTTGCCTTTAAATTGATATTTCCAAACAAAGCAGCAGCAACAGGCGTCCCCAAACTTCCAAGGTATGTTTTCTGTTATTGTTAGGAAGAACGATGTGGATGTTTGGAATAGACTAGTCAGGCATGCACTGTTTTAAAGCCCGAAGTCCCTCTTTTCGTCCCTTCATCCCCTCCCCCCTGCCCCTTCACCACCTCCACATCACACCACCTCCCCCTGGATCATTCTGCCATACACTTCTTGTGCTGCAATGTATGATGGCTGATTTGAATGGCGATGCAAAGGAATTTGCGTTCTTTTAAGCGCTGTGTCACAAAGAGCTCGTAATCCTACACTTCGTATACAAAATGATATTCCATCCTACCTATTTGTGTATCGAATCACTTTCGTTTTTGTCAAACATCATTTCCAGGCCGATGTTACCGGGTTTGTACGTTTTGGCTCAGGTAAAAATAGATTGGAGCGGAGTTGACATCGAAGCCCGCTCTTTTCTTTTTGCATGATTTCGACCCCCGGTCTATTTTCTCTTGCAAATGTATTTTTACTCTCGTGGTGAGGATTTCGATTCTGTTTCGTCGGGATGTAGGCATTTCAACCGACCTATGTATAGCTGTGTCATCTGGTGAGACTAAAAGGCACAAACAAAAGAGCACAGAGAAAACGGGAGGAGGTCAATGTAGGGGGTATAAGCAAAAGTCCAAGGGGGCGGGTAGGTTGGAGCGTGAACCTAAAATGTGTGTGGAAGGTAGGTTTTATGCGTGTCGGACAACCATCTTACATGATTGTTTTCTACTTCTTGGAAGATCACTATCGTGGTAGAAGACAGGTGCGGTAGCATCAACAAAGTGACAATCAGAATACAACAAAAGAAAGGATCCACTCATACATACAAACCCAATACATGTCTCATGATGATGTTGATGATCTACATCTTTGCTTCGCTTTTCAGGTCGGTTTGACTGACGTTCAGACGGGACAGTTATGATAGGGCCATCAGTGTCTGCCACCATTTCTCATTATGATTCGTTACCAAAACGTAATCGCTGCACGTTTTTCGGATCCAATATAGAAATTCATCATGGTTGAGCCAGAAAACAAGGTTTGGCAAAGCAATGATCACTCTTATTTGTTGATGGCTTCTTTTAGTTCTTTTCATGTAATATGGGAGATGTTTATGATGTAAACATGGGCAAATAGAGGCTGTATTCATCCAAATATGATACAAAGAGAGATCAAATCATCACAAAGGCCCTCGGCCACTCTTGGAATTCAGGAACCAAAAATAGCCCATGCGAGTGATTCGGATTTCAAACGCCGACAACTCAAAATCGACAGTTATGTGAATGTGGCCGAACTTTACGTTGTGCTCCCCTACTCCATTGAAAAGCGACAAAACTGAAAAGTAGCTAGTACATTTAAAGGAATCAACATGTCTTTTGCCCATAGTTACATTAAAAACCAAGGCGTAGTCGCCGGAGAGCGAACTTTTTGCTTACAGCAAATTGCAATACTAGCAAAACGAATACCAGACATCCAACCGCATTGTGTTCATTTCAATCTTGCATTGATAAGGGGACATGGCTCTGATTGAAACCGAAATCATCGACTCCATCCAAAAAAAAATTATCGACTTGTGCAGATTGAAACACCGACTGGCGGTGGCATGCTTTCTCTCCACTTCTATATCTTTCTGGCCAAAGCTCAAAACGGCTTGATCGTTCGGCATTACACTTTTCTAGCTTTGACATAAGCCAATTGTTCGACTATGACTGGCGTATTGCTTTTATATGGCGAAGAATACCAAGGAAAGAAGATACACGCATGAATATCGAAGGGGGGCAGTCTCTTTTTGATTTGGCATTGAAAAGACAATGGCGGAGTTTGAAAATATTCGCACGAGACCAATGAAAAGTCATCATCCTGAAGGAAAAATTTTCATTTTCTCACCCTTCCTTCTCTCCATCTTTCTTTATTTTACAGATCTTCCCTTTTCACGATGCCCATTCCTTCTTCAAATACATCTCCCATTACCTCACCCACACCGGCAACGTTTGAATTATGCGACAAGTCGCCAAAGAAATGCAACCAATCAACTGATGCTGGTGCTTCATCTCCTTCATCAGCTTCATCATCACCGGTCTTTAGCCATCATGACTCGAGCACCAAACAACAAAAACAACATCGATCCTTACTTAGCTCACAACGAAACACTGATTCGTCTTGGACCGATCTCTCTACCCATCGACTCCGTAATTCACAACTCGGCAATCTTTATGCAGGCTCTCGTTTTACAGGGTCTCAGAAATGTGGTGATAACAAGTATGATGTGGTGGTTGATATCCAGGTATAAAAGACATGATCTAAGTGTTATGCTGAATCATTACTCATCTTTTTGTCACCTTTTCGTTTTGAATGGTAGAATGTCAATGTCGATGAAAGCACATTATGTGGTTATCTTAATATCAAGGGCCTCACAACAGAATTTCCGGAACTGACGGTAAGGAAATGAAAAGGCTGGTCCATGCATGATTATACTAAACCTCCTTCATTAGACTTACTTTGAAGGTGAAATCATTGGACCCAAGTACTCTTTTTTGACTCGTAAATGGCAAGCCCAGCATTATATCGACGTTGCTCACTGGGTAAAGTAACAGGCATACTCTCTTGACTTGGGGGGGGGG
>LT550481.1:271447-307054 GCA_900079185.1 Absidia glauca
TAGGTGCACTCCCATTCCATTGTAGAATCTCGTAGTCCAATTCACTAAGAAAAGTATACCAATTCTTTGCCCATACCCTTCCGCTACTATCACTGATACTTTTACACAGCTTGGCCGTCTTTGTCCGCCTCCAATTGCTTGGTTTTTACTGTAACTTAGTCATTCTCATTACAGCCCGTCGCCATTTACACATTAGCTTAACTCCGGCCTCAAACATAGTCTGTACCCTAGCCCATCAATCCTATTGTACCAATAAAACTTTGTATGTATGCGAAGATAGGCCTTACGATCATGTACATGTCATTAGATTCATTACAACTAATAAACTAATGGTGCTTTAGGAGTGGTCTTTATAATGTACATGGTATTGTCATGGTCATGGATTTGTGAAACGTCTTTCGTAGAATGATTCAAGTAGGCTTTATTGATGGGATAGGAACTAAGGGGCTATGGTACAGGCTATGTTTGGGGTTGTAGTTAAGCTAATGTCTAATGGCAACAAGCTATTGTAATGGGAATGACTAGACTGCTGTAAAAAGTAAGCAAATGGAGGTGGACAAAGACGGCCAAGCTGTGTAAAAGTATCAGTGATAGTAGCGGAAGGGCATGGGCAAAGAATTGGTACAATTTTATTAGTAGCTTGGACTACGAGATTCTACAATGGAATGGGAGTGCACCTAAAAAAAAATTGCGAGGGTTTCCCCATGTTTTTTACATTTGAAAATTTTAAAAGTGCCTTTTTGAGCGACATGAAGTAGTGGTGGAGTCGTCATTAGCATCGTCGTCGTCCCTATTGCCGTCGTCATCGTCGTAGCCGATCTAGCGTCAAAAGAAAGAGGAACGATGCAAAAGGCAAACAGTTAGTAATGGTAAGCAAAAGATGAACATGACGTGAGAAGAGGAGAGTTACCGTTCGTTCGTTCGTTTGCTCGTTCTTTCGTTCGTTTGACGTAGTGGAGTAAAGAGAATGACAATGGAGGCAAAAAAGTAATGACGAGGGGAAGAAGGAGCAAAATAATAGAACAGGCAAAAAAAAATAAGCTTATAGCCAATCGGGGTTTGAAATCTAGAGTGCATAGGCGCTCATTGTTGGATGAGTGTGTGGGCAGAATCGTGTTCCTGAGCTTCAATTTGCAGCATATCCCTAACATATCAGAGCGAGCATGCTACTACATTCTCATGCTATCATGTGGACTCACTTTTTGGATGACAAATAGGCCGGATCAGAGAAGATTGAATGTTGCCAAATGGGATAGCAGGGGTGGAGCTCCATCATGAGCACTGAGTCTTGTATAAAAGTCTTCCTGAACATCATGATCATCTGTACAAATTCATTTTCAGCGACGGTAGGTTGAATAGGATCGCCGGGAGTGAGTTCTTTCGCCGCCAGTCGGTCATGTCATTCGCCGATCGTCGGGAACAACTTCTTGCAGAGGCTGGTAGGTGGGTTAAGGGCGGCACGTGCAAGATAAAAGAATCAACCATATGTGGGGAAGCACCAATTCTCTTGGAAGGTTGGTGAGATATGCGCCGTTTATCGTTGTGTTGTTCCATCGGCATTGGCGTCGTATTTGATCCACGTTCGCACACTCGTTACCCGCCATACGAGCTGATGAGCCGGAATTGATATGTGTATTTTTGTTGGGCCTGATATCAGGAGAAGAGAGGGTTTTGCTAATTGATTCCCGATGAGAAGGGTAAGATCATTCCTGTGCCTGGCGGGGAGGTTTTATCTTCATTTCGAATTGAGTCCCAGCTATGCCCGGGACTCAAGTAAGGGATTCAGAGAGCCCCCCGCCATATCAGTCCTTATTGTCCTCAAAATTCAGCATACATACACAGATTGGTTCTGTCCCTGTGGTTCTGTCTGTAGCATTCCCCCCTTTTCCAAAGTCTGCCCTTTCTTCAAACTAACCAACGAAAAAGTAAGTTTACGCCCTGGGGTTCGCGGCGGCGTTTGAAAATTTGGCTGGTAGGATATCTACTGAGAGGGGACTTTTCATATAGCCCCAGTGTGCCAAGTCTTGAACGTTTCGTTTCTCCTTTTTCCCTTCTTTTGTATTTACTTTGGCATGATGCCAGTTTTGAACTGACCCGATTGAGACGAACACCCTTCAACGATCTGGGATGTCATGTTCTACTTGGGCCAAAAGCTTAGCTATGACGTTCAAGATGGTGCATGCGACAAATGACCCTAGCAACTTTTCATCGAAAGGGTGGGGTGATTAATCAGAGTTTGATCCATGCTGCATTGCGCACATGATACTGAGCCGAAAAAAAAACCCTTCAATCGAATTGGAATGTGCATGTATACCACAAGCTCATCACAAGCAAAGCGGTAGAAACGCACGGAATAGCAGTCTTGAAACCTTTTGAAAATAGCCATGCAAACTTTTGATCCTCCCTCGAAAAACTGTCAGATAACCACATGGTCATGGTATCAAGGACCCACCGAAAGAAAATGCGCAACGATATAAAGATGGAGGTATCGGGGGTAAAAAGAGGCCAGCCCATCGTCCCAATTTGGACCCTGCCACCGAATTTTAAATTTGAAACCCCGATGGCATTTTGCATGAATGAGCTATGGTGGGAATGTACATCTACAAAAGAATTTGTTTTATTTAATGCATGGAAGATCTAGAGCACGTAATGGGGAAGGGGGAGTGGATGATTCAAAGGGGGCAAAGATATCAGGTATGTAGGTATTCAAAGTTTTGACGTAGGGGTATTTCTTTCCCATGGGAGGCTCAGGCATTGATGTCTAACCGAAAGAAAAAAGAAGCACAGAGTAAGTTAACAGGCAAGATTAGCATCAGTCGATTCATGCATACCTAGTTGTGGCCAAGAGATTTCCATCACAGTCCCAGATCCAGCCATCCATATCAAATCGGTTGTTCTTTAAAGTGTTGGTGATGAAGGAGGCTGCCACCTTGGTTAAGCCGGCTGGGCACTTTTGCTTGAATTGGACTTCCATCTGCATAGTCGCACACCAGAGCTTGCCATCTAGCACTTTGGGGCCGAGGTTGTTGGGAGGGGGAATAAGCATATCGCACCAAAAGGGCATGGATTTAAAGTCGATCGGGCGCTGGTCACGGAATTCAATGATCTGATGCATCTCCATGGGCGTGGACTTCTCGGGATGTGGAATAAAGTTGGGATCGACTTTGATGTAGACCAAGTCGTTCAAATTGTCGAATTCGTAGGGCGTTAGGACACGTTGGTCAGGGCGGGCGGGTATGTTTGCATGATGGTCGCTGGAGAGGCCCTTTTCTTGATCCATGTTGCCCATCGTAAACAGGCCTACTACCTTCTCGACGTAATCTTCAGGGTGGTAGTCCTCCAAGTGCTGTAATCGTGATTTTGCTACTGTTTTGGTTTGCTTGATCGCCGCTTTGCTGATACAGTAGCCTTTGCGATTCACCTTGAGATCTTCGATTTCTACAATCACCGCTCCAAGTTCTGATTTTCGAAGGAAGAAGGCATTGAGTGCAATAGGATCCACTTGGTATCGTTGAGAGTAATGTCGGAGCACAGCATCAAACATCACTGAGACTACATAGCCGCCCTACGTACATGTTACAGGGTAAGTTATATTTCTTTCTTTTCAGGGGGGATCACTTGGTACTTACGTTTGCGATGGCTCCAACAGCAAATGCCTACGTCAAAGAAGAGAATGTCAATCGCCCTGTCTCTTACATAAGCAAAAATCGGACCCTTTTCTGTACCTGTAAAGCTTCGCCAGAGTAGACATGCGTTCCATATGCGGTTTTACCAAGGTAAAAAGTATTGGTACCCTTATCAAAGGCAAAAAGGTCTTGTTCAGTTGATTTGATAACGTCCATTGTGGTAAAAGTGTGATATTGAGAGAAGAAAGCCGAGTGAAATGAAAAAAAAAGCGGAAGCCCCGGCGGAGGCTATTTATAACCTTTTTTTTTTCGGGCCAGCGCCATACCGGAGTTTGAATTATAAAGCGTGATTCATCTCAAATCATATAATCGAATTCTCGGGACAAATGATTAACCTGATCGCCCACTGATGGGATAATGCGATTGCATCGTGGTCGTTTTCTAATGAGAAAGCCAAAATGAAGGGAGATTGAAAACGATAACAAAAAAGATTGCTTCCAAAACTACGGTCGAGGAGCAAAACGATAACCCATGCACTCCCCATGAGTTCTATAGTGCCTTTTATCTCTTAGTCACAGTTTTCGACTGATCAGGTGGATCCCCTCTCTCTCTCTTCCATAATAACAAGACGCCTGGAAGCACAAAAGTGGCCCATCCGTTAATAGTCAATGTTCACACTCCGCTTACGGAAGCATGGCGATGCTTATCAAGAGAGCGCACCACCATGCTCATTTAATGCCTCATACTATTCAAACCCCGCCACCCGATGGCTGACATGAATCGAATCAGATCAGACAGAACACATGAATCAAGATAAAAAACGAGCTTTGTATTGTTTATAAGATAAGGGAAGAATCGTAACTATAGCTCTACAGCAACTAAACTAGAACCAAAGGAGGCTACCGGTCAAGAGAGTCGTTGGCGTTTCTTGATAACGTTAGTTTTCATAGATAGCGGTCTTGTTTCTTGATGGAGCTTGGCACTAAAGCAAGTGATTGGAGCATGTTACTATAAAACGTCCTGTGTGGTGCCTTTAATGCACTTACTATAGCCCACAAGCATTACAAAGAGGGGCTCCATCCAGCTCATTTCGCCGCCACAGAGGAGTTGTCATTGTCCCACAGTTAGTGCATTGAGGGAGGTTTGAGCTGGGGGCAGTGTTGTCATGGAGGCCATCGTTGCTCAACTGAGTAGGAGGAATCAAATGACCTGGTCTTGAAGTGTTATGCAATTTCCAGCTGGTTGATGATCCCAAAAAATCAAAAAGATGAGTAAGGAGGGGCGGGTAAACAATGACACAACTTTTTCATCGGCACTTACTATAATCCACATGCATTACAAAGGTTTTTGTTTTGATATCGGCGCCATAAGGGAGTGGCAGAAGTCCCACAATCGTCACATATTGATTTACCATTCCCGTCGGCATTGATCGCTGGTAAAGGTCGTCGGATTCGATGCTTTTTAGGTTTTTTGGTGGTTGGTTGAGTGGTTGGTGCTGTTGTTACTGTGAGTGATGCTGATGCTATAGGGTAAGATGCAAATGAAGATGATGATAATGCTGATGCTGCTGTTGTGGTGATGCTCGCTGGACAAAAAGTAGAAGTAGTGAAGAGGGAAAGGTTGATCGAGGAAGAAGGCTGCTGATAAGGGTCAAAAGGAGGGATATAGGATGACGACTGCTGCGATTGTGGTGATTCGTCGAAGGATACATACATTGCTGGATGGATACTGTTGTAGATATCGCTGTTGCTGCTGCTGTTGCTGTTGTTCTGGCATATGGTTAAATCTGATGAGATAGCGTAGGGATCGCAGGAGGGTATCGTCTGACCAGTCTTATCATCCATATTTCCAAAAGAAGCCATGATTGAAGGACCGCCACCAGGTGCTGAAACGGTTGGAGGACATTGCGGTGGAGGTTGGTATTGAGGATCATCAAAGGCTTCAGGTAAGGACTTGGTCGGTGTTGTTGTTGCTTCGACAGTTACTGCTGCCAACAAGAGTCGCTGATACTGATCCTTTTGTTGTAAGAGAAGGTTCCGTTTGTATTGCTTTTCTAGGTTCGCCGTTGGTGCCATTCCAGGTTCATGTTGCTGGTCTACTTCATCTCCTTCTGACTGCTGTTGTTCAACGAGTAATGGTGAAGTGGGTTCGTGCTGTTTATGGACGTGTCGAAACCAGCGTCGCCAGGACATGTTTTCTAGTCTTGAGCCATTCTCCAGAGCTTGTTTCGCCTTTGTACAAACCCGCCAAGCATCATGAAGTTCATCACTATCAACATTCAGGTCGTCAAGTAGATCAGAAACCCCTTGAAGTTTCAATAGAATGGGTGCCATGAGTAGAAGAAGGGAAAAGAGAGAAGAAAAAAGAAGAATTTGTGATAGAAAGAGGAAAGAGAGACGACGGAATACAGATTGCATAAAATCCTTTTCTTATAGTCAGTCAGTCAGCTGCAACTACCACAAAGTAGGCGGAGTTTTAAATGATGAGATGTACCTTTTTTTTCTGTATCACCCCACAAAGAGTCTCGCTCTGATCAACGTCAATTCACCCTCCTCGTCCGATTTTCCCAGACTAAAGCCCCATACATGGTACACCCATCTCTTCTTTGTTGGATTTCACATGATCCCAAAATAAGAAGTGGTTTTTATTAATGGAGAGAGTTGGTCAAGAGCACAAAATGTATCTAATGCTAAAGGTGTGTCTTTTGGAAGAGTAGAGAAGGAATCAAATAATAGGTCAATGCTACTAATAGATGTGTATAAAAAGGGGGAGAAGCTATCATTCCGGGATATCCTTGTATCGACTTTCAGCAGAGGTGGCCAGAACGTCTGTGTGGTTTGATTTGATAGACAGAGGAGAAGCCGTTCGATCTAAATCATTACTGTTATCTAGTTTCTTACCAGGAGAAGACAGTTGACCGATGCTGCTGTTACTGCTGCTGAGGGTGTTGATAGGAAGAGGGGATGATGATGCTGATGACGACGATAAAGGTGACGCAGCGGACGCAGCGGATACAGTAGAAGTGGTGTTAGATGCTTTGGATCTGGTGTGAAGATGGTCCTCCAAATGGTGTTCCAAGACTTGTAACGCAGGTGTGTTTTCATAGCCTCGAGGAATAATGATATCAGCGTACTTTTTCGACTACCGTACAACAAACAACATAACCTACATTAAAATATGCCCCTTTTGCTTTCCAGATTGTTTCGCTTTCTTTTTTATATTACCGGTGCGACAAACTCATCAAACATTGGCTTGACAAAGTTCACGTATTCAGTCAGCAGTTCCTTGATACCCATTGTTCGGCCGTTCCCTTCCGTTAACTTCTTAGCTACATTCGATCACACACACACACACACAGTAAAAAGTTAAACATTCCATCCTTTTCTATCACATTCTGTATATAGACTCATTGTTCCATTCCATTCCGTTCCTGATTCTTACCTCTTCGCAATAGACGAGAGTCACTATCCACATCGAGGAAAACCTTCATAAACATCAGGTCACGCAGATTCTTCGGATATAATGCAAGCGTCCCTTCCAATAGCAGCACATCAACGGCATGAAGCACACGAGTACCCTTCCTATACATCGCCATTATACGAACACAAGCGTCAGTTCTCTTCTTTCTGCCTACACTTTCACTTTCTTTTATTACCTAGAATGCGTCGCTGGATCCCATACAGGCACTTCCGCTTCCTTGCTGTGCAATAGCTTCTTCAAGGTGGCTTCCAACAAGTCAAAGTCAAACACATCTACGGTATAACGGGAGAAAGTGTGTCAGTAAAGCAAACTGCTCGGACCCGCCGTCCTTCATGCTTACTTGGATGATCCAGGTTAAACTTGCCAGATTCAAAGACCAGGCGTTCGTCTGCTGTCAGTTCACGGTAAAAGTCGGTCAAGCTGATAATCGCCACCTTGGTTTCATGATGACTTCCCTTGAACTTGTTCATAAGGAATTCACACACTTCAAACTACAAAAGGGAGTGAGAGCTTGATCAATAACGTTTGCAGGATTCAACATTACCTTGCCCGCCTGTGCACCACCCGCAATACCGACTAACATGGGGGTTTGTATGGATACATTAAAGTAATTGGGATCTGCGTAAGCTGAAGCGTCAATGGACATTTCTGTAATTGAGTGGGAAGAAAGAGTGTGAAAGTCTTTTTTCTTCTTCTTTGGGCTTATGAAGGGTAATTTTCAACCCCCGACATAAATTTTTTTTCTCTCGGTCCTGCATCCCCCTCGCCCAGTCCAAAAGTCTTTTTCACCTCATGTTTTGTATGTGCGGTGCAGTACTCAAAGGGACTCTTTCATTTCGGGCTTGGTTGCTCGACCAAGACTTGTCAAGCTACCAACCACCATTACGTCATTCTCCGGGCACCTTCTCCAAAAAGTCAAAAAAAGGTGTCTTTCCAGTGCCATTCGTCCGTTTTCATCGGCGGAGTTTAAATTTTATCCATTCCCTTTCTCACTTTTTTTTTCTTTCTTGTTTTTCTTCTTCTCTTCTCTTCTCCAAAACTTGTCGATCGTCCACTCACTCTCTATATTATCACCATCTTATTGTACCTCTTGTTTGTTTGTGTGTGTGTGTGTGTTGTATATTGTATAAAGACAGAACTACAGTGGATCACTTTCTCTTCTTGTTTATAATTGGACCAATTCTTCCCCTTGTCATTATTCTTTGCATTCCTTCTTAACAACAACAACAACAACAACAACAACAGCAGCAGCAGCAGTAACAGCAACAGCAACAACAAGTGTAACGTGAAAAATGGACCTGGAAACTATCAACAATGGCAGCAATGTCCACAATCTGCTATTCTCATCTTCAAGCACCTCAGCACCTCATCCCTTATCGTCCTCACCAGCAACCAACGGTTTCTTCCAAACAGGCACGGCCCTTCCCTCTTTGACCGACGATGTGACAACTATCTTTGTGGTTGGCTTTCCTGAGGATATGACGGAGCGGGAATTCCAAAACATGTTTATGTTCTGTCGTGGGTTTGAAGCAGCTTCTCTGAAATGGCATTGCAAGGACCAAGAAGATGATAACTCTGTAGGCTCCAACAGTGGCAAGAAACAAATGGTAAGCAAGATACAGGTCAAGATGAAAGTGCTTTTACTGATAGATTTTGCTGTTACTGAATAGATTGGATTTGCAAGATTCAGGACCCGTTTGGAAGCCATGGAAGCCGCTGACATACTCGGGGGCAAAAAGGTGGATCAAGACAAGGGCACAGTCCTCAAGGCGGAAATGGCAAAGAAGAACCTTCATGTGAAAAGGGGATCTGTGGCACCTACAAGTACCAGTGGTCTTCTTCCAGCAACATTACTACAACAACAGCACCAATTGCCTCTTATTGGATCGCCCACCTCCTCAACCACTCCTCCTTGGGCCAACTCGACCGCTATCATTCCTGGTGAAAGTGGCTCGTTATCATCAACTACTGGGACCACCAATACTGACTCAATCGGGGAAACAGCAAATGAAGCCTTGTCACTGGAAACGACAGATACAGATCCAATCGCATCAACTGGTGGTAGGAACTCTCTCGGGGTGGGCGGCGGTACTATGAGTCTTCTCTCCAAGAAACTTGGTAGATATCCAACTACTGCCATCTCTGGTATCTCATCAACCTCTAATGGACCCTACGATGCCTTCTCTCCGTTGCCAAGTGATCTCCTCTCTCCCGCCGACTACAAGACCGATCCCTTCTTGAATGACTCTCTTGTATCAAACAACACTCCCGCTACTCCTGTCTTTTCTGATTCATGGTTTGGAAATGCACAATCAAACTCATTCGATGGTCGTCATCGTCCCTCTGATATCAGTCTGATGTCTCCTCCTTCTCGTCATTTCGGTAGCCTCGGTGGAGGTGGTGGAGGCAACAACAATGGCATGATGGCATTCAACCAGGCCAGCGGTATCAGCAGCAGCAACATTCTGATGGGCCCTTCTCCTTTGTCCAAAGTAAACAACTTTGCCAACCATCATCCACCTCAACCGCAACAACAATATCACCATCCATACCAAATGTCTCCATCGCCATTCAACACCACAAACGACGGGGATCCCTACGACTATCTCTCCAAATCCACCCCTGTATCGAACGATCGACCCTTTGGCACCTCTCCGATCTTCGATGACATGATGTCTTCTCGCATGGGCTCTTTAACAATGCAACTCAACACGGGCGCCGATCTACGATCTCCAAGTGTCTCTTCCAACAACAACAATTCCCAGCAACAGCATTATCATCGACCCTCCAACCCCGCCGACCAGAATCCACCATGCAATACCTTGTACGTCGGCAACTTACCACCAAACACCAATGAAGACGAATTGAACGATCTTTTTAGCAAGTTACCTGGATACAAACGCATGTGCTTCCGCAACAAGCCCCAGGGTCCAATGTGCTTTGTGGAATTCGACGATGTACTTCTTGCCACAAACGCATTGAACGAACTCCAAGGCTATGGCCTGACTACTTCTGTCAAAGGTGGTATTCGTCTCTCCTTCAGCAAGAACCCTCTCTTCATCAAAGGTCCTGGTGGTCCCTTCTTCACACCAAACAATGGCGGCAATGATAACAACAACAACAACACTCTTTGATGTCTAAAGTGGATCACCCTACTATGCATTTCTCATCTTTTTGTTTTACTCTCCAACCTATCATATTTATGCATCATCTCATATCTCATTCTCCAACACAACCATCCATCTCCAGCATAGTCTTCATCATTTTAGTAGTCTTATACATCTATACATCTATATCTTATATCTCATTCTTTATAATAAAGCTGTCATTCTATTATCTATGGAAAGGAGTCTGGCTCAGGGGATCTTCGGGTAAGGGGACTTTCGGTATTGATCTTTTTGGCTTTCGGAGATCAATTATCCGTTATCTGATTGAACATAATCTGATCTGTGGGGCATATAAAAGAGGGACCTGGGGAATTGCGCAGTCTGATGCTCGCTCTTCTCTCTATTGCTTTCTTTACCTATGAAAACTGTGATTATCGTCGGTGGTGGCTATGGTGGCATTGCTCTTGCCAAAGCTCTCGAGAAGCAAATCTCTTCAAAACTCGGCGAACAGCAAGTCCGAGTCCTTTTGATTGATACCAAGACTCACTTTTATCACAGTGTGGGCGGTCTGCGTGCTGGTGTACAAGACTTGGATAATCGCATCTTCATTCCTTACACCAAGTTGTTCAAGAATCCTGTGAATCAAGTCATTCATGCCACTGTTACCCACTTTGACTCCCACACTGTGTTTTTAAACTCCGCCGTGCCTGACTTTGGGCTTGAAATCAAGTTTGATTTTTTGGTAGGGCTACCCTTCCTTTCTTTCTCTTTCTTTTTTCTCACCCAATTTTTTCTTTCTTATAATAAATGTAGGTAATCGCTTCTGGAATACGATACCCAGCGCCCGCCAGGGTCGAGCTACCACTATTAGAAGAAGGCCAGCAACAGATGCAGCAGATCCGCCAGCAGATTGAACAAGCTCAACACATCCTTATTGTTGGAGGCGGGCCCTGTGGTATTGAACTAGCTGGCGAAATCCGTGACGAATACTTCGACAAACGACTCACCATAATCCACAGCCAGCCTCAGCTAGGTAATGCGTCCTACATTCCTCTCCATTACCATCGACAATTATTGCATCTCCTGGAATCCAGCAATGTCAATGTCCTCTTGAACGACCGAGCGATACTTCCAGCCCAGCGGCAACAACAGACAGCGTTTGTACCAGCACACCCACTACCGGCAACACGAAACGGGGCGGATCTCTCGGATGTGGACTTTGTCTTTTTGGCCTCCTCTAGCAAACCGAACGTAGACTGGGTTCAGGCCAGTTTCCCCGATCTTGTGGCTGAAAACGGGTTTGTCAAGGTCAAGTCCAGCCTCCAAGTCGACCATCCTACGTTGGCGCGCAGTGTCTTTGTGATTGGTGATGTGGCTGCCCTTCCAGAAACTAAAATGGCGTATCGTGCTGCGAAAAGTCATGCTCCCATTGCCGCTGCCAATATCATCAAATTGCTTCAAGACCCCGATGCCTCGTACGATTCGCTCAAAAAGTATAAAAAGGCGGCTGACATGATGCTGATTACGTTTGGAAAGGTAAGTAAGGCTGATGATCCCCGTCCCCTTCTTTGCACTCACGGTTTTCGTTATAGGATAAAGGCGTTACACTGTTGCCATGGGGGATTCTTGCCGGGAACTGGATATCAAGTCGATTGAAAAGCAAGACCCTCATGATCGATCGCATGTGGAAGGAGATGAATCAACAAGTGCCACGGTAAGTTGGAAGCTTATCCTTTTCAATACTTTATTAGTAATCAACGATCTCTCTTTTAGAGTAGATCCACATAGGTCATCCTCCTTCTCTTCTTCACCAAGTAAGGTGCCTCGTTATACAGGTATTCTTTTCGCCATCAGTAGCATTAGTGCCATCCTTTATCATTACTATACATCCGATTAGTCTCGTCATCTCTGCTTAGTACCATACACTCTTCTCTATCCCCTGTCTCTTACCTTTTTGTACTTTAATAAACATGGAGTTCACACTCCTCTCAACTTGTCCTGACATTCAAAAAGTTTTTGCTTGACTAATGTGCGTTATGGTTGTTGTGTACCGGTGAGGTAATGCTAAGGTTATTGGATTTGCATGAATTTCTCATTCGTAGGCCTCCACCTAGGCTCGGCGGAGTTTGAAAAATGGCTAGAAGTATGACTTTTTCCCCACCAAACCCTTTCTTTGCTTCTTCTTCCGCTCGTCACCACTTTTTTTTCCCTCGTCATTTTCCCCCCTCATTTACATTGCCCCTCCTCCTCCTTCTTCTCCTTCTCCCCCTCCGAACGAACGAACGATTGAACGAACGAACGATTAAACGAACGAACGAACGATTACCCTCACCTCATCTCAGCACCTTGCTAATCTTTTAGCTTACCATGACCAGCATTTTTTTTCGACTTTAGATCTCGGCTACGACAATGACGACGACGATAACGAAAACGATGACGACGATGACGACTCGCCCACTGCTTTATATCACAAGATAAGGCTGTTTTAAAAAATTTTAAATATGAAAAACAGGGGGAAACCCTTGAATTTTTTTTTTTTCGTGCACTCACCTCATTCATAGTTGATTCCATAGCCATTGCACTACTGAGGTGCACTATCCTTTGGCTTGATCCTGTGTCCATCACGTCTGATGCTTTTGAAACGGTTAGTCTGCTCTCCCGTCCTCCATTCCCAACGTCATTACACTACATTAGTTACTCTATGGCAAGTCACTCCTGCCCCCACACTTAAAAATATAGCTTAATTATAGTCCCATTCACTCAATAAAGCATACTTGGGGCTCCTTCTTCATATGACTTTTATTCTTCTCCTGCTACAGTAGCCTTGCTCTGGAAAAAGTGGAGACTTATAGTTTTTTAAACCCCCGCCATGGTTATGCGGTCGTGAGTTATTGCTCCAGGATCTCCCTCTAAAAAAGTCAGGTAAAGCGAGTTCATGATTATGATCAAAGCGCACACAAAAAGTACTATCTGAATCAAAGTGTTTATTGACCAAGATGAATGGCTATGTTATAAAAAGAAGAGGGACACTATGCTGAAAGTGGAAGGGACGAGTAAAAAGAGTATAATCTAATGCATCACTAATATGATATGTAATCCTAATATGTACAAGTAAGAATGGTGTTTGAGAGCAACAGGCTACAACTAAAGGTAAGATTGGAGGGGGGGGGGGAAATGAAGAGGAGTGGAATCATCCATCATCTAGAAGGAAGATAACTAGGAGGTATATAGACACTAGAGGGGGCTGTGGATGCTTGTTCACTGCTATAGTAGTAAGGGAATTGTAAAGATGAGGAGATGGATGATGAGGGCGATAATGAGGGCGCCAAAAGAGGATCAACAGACATGGGTAGACCAGGGTGGTTGCTGCCAAGAGCAGACCCATCATAAGATATCGGTACCGGAGTCGTCGTGTTTGCTGTTGTTGTATGCATAGATGTTGAGATGTGGTTGCTGTCGGGGTTACTGCTGTTGTTGGCGGATGCAAAGAACTGTTCGTACAATAATGAAGACTGATGATCGCCTGTTAGTCCATCGCCAAGAGTAAATAGGGTGTTCATGCCGTATTCCATTCCCTGTGTGCCTGCACTTGGTGTAAATGACTGATGTGACGAGGTCGAAGAGCTTGATGAGCCCCGATAGGCATGCATTCCATCATTAAAGTGCTGGTGCTGGTGCTGATGCTGATATTGATGATTTGATGCTTGATATAGATGATGTTGCTGTTGGTCATGCACGATACCACCTCCAGTTGTCGGCACTAATGTGAGAGCATTGCTATCGTTACAATTACTGTGGCTGTTGATGTTGTTGTCCATGATAAGAGACTGAGAAGTGCCCGTAGGCGCCTTGCTGGTTTTCGTCGACGTTGTTCCCGTTTCTGCTGATACTTCTCGAGATTTCTTGTGGTTAGCTGGGGCAGATAATGGCGAAGATGGCAAAATTCCACGTCGGTCATCGTCACTGGCAATACTGAGTTGACTACCCGTTCGAATCTTTGTTCCAGTGCTGTTGTTGCTGTTGATAAAGGTGTGGTTGTTGATTTTGCTGTTTGAGTCGGCGTTGGAGAGGTTTGATGTTGCGGTTGACGACGATCTTTGTTTCTTGTGCTTTCCTTTAGATGGGTTGACCTCGATGATCTTTAGTTTCTGCATTGGTTTAGCCATCGTACTTCCACTGCTGCTGCTGCCATTCGTACTTGCATTGCTGAATCCAGATGTAAAATAATCACTTTCCATGTTGTAAGGACGTTTTGTCGATGGGCCACCATGGTCAGTATCAAAGGATGAGGCCGAGCAATCACTGTGTGCAGAGGTAAATCGAAGACGGCTATCCAAAAGACCAGATGTTCGAGGACTTGACAGCGAGCTGTATTTGACGGGGTTGCCATAGGAGCGAGTAAACCCAGATAGAATCGGTGCTTCTCGTTGCTTATACTGAGATTCCAGAGTGTCGATCGATTCGGATAACATGGTGCTTCTTCCCACCGTTGGTGCTGCCACAGGTATCGTCCTTAGTATGTCCAGGGTATGTTCAAAGTTGATTTCACCAAATGCACCCAATTTTTGATCATGCGTGGAAGCGGAGGCATTGAGAAGATGGATCCGGAGCGCCAATACAATTGCATAAGAGACGATAGGTGAAGTCCTCGATAGATGGATCAAGCTGTCTGTTGGAATATCTGATATAAGGTGTGTGATTATCATTGCTGTATGTGAGCATATATCCAAAGACGGTCGAGAGGCGTTACTGTTGCTGTTGGTAGTACTAGTGCTGCTGCTGGAGCTACCGCTGTTCGCTGATTTCGCAGAATTTTCACTGATGTATGGTCGATGCAAAAGAATGAGCAATGCGTATAGTTCCAGACGCCGAATCGTATTCAGATGTTGTCGCTGTGTTGTCAATGCCGTAGTCTCTTCCCGGGGGGAAAAATCCTTCAAAAGTGATGTGATCCAGGAATCTAGAGTAGACAACATGGCGTCCTGATGCTAATGTCAAGTGTATGCAAGAAGAGTTAGATGACTGAGCCAATGAGGCGAGTAAGCTTGTCCCGCAATGTGATGATTTTACCCTGATAGGACCCCTTTCAGATGCATGTGGAGAGTAGTTAAACTTTGCGATCCTCCCCATGATTTTGCTGATATCGATAAGGTCGTGGAATGTGGCCATCCAAGTACTTGTTTCTTGATCATCTTGTTCCAGGTTTTTCGGTAGTGGTACATCCCTATAAGAATAGAAAATGAATTGTGTTACATCAGTGAGCAAGCTTATATCACATCGACCTGTCCCATCTTCCTTTTCCATTGACACCGCCATCACTGCCTGTGCTATCCTATTTTCTGTCCGAGTAATGAATTTTTCCTTCAAACAACGAAGAGTCTGTTTCCCGTGTACTTACATATCTTTTTCTTCCAAAGTGAAGGGTCGACCATAGATTAAGCTGATCGTGCGATCAATAACAAAAGCGGCCCAGAAAGTCCGAATACCAAATTGTTCATAAACACTGTTGTCCAAAGCCGATGTTGTCGGATCCGCATTTTCCGTCGGGTCGTACAGCGATAATGATGAGGATGATGACGATGACGACGAGGATGTCAGCGGTGAGGATGAGGATGATGAGCCAGTTCTAGAAGGGATGGTTGGAGGTACAAGTGGTGATACCTTGGAGAATGAGTTGTATCGATGTAAGCCCAAGTCCAAGATCATCCTGAAAGCTTCGCCTGCCCAGATCCATATTCGGCTGAATTCGATATGCTGTTTTGATTGTTCCAAGTGCACTGCCATCAAGAGGAGAGCTATGACGGTACTGATTCGAGGTTGATGCAGATAGGTATCCCGAAGTTGGTTGGCATATTGTAAACAGTGCGTGGCGAAAGATTCGATCGTTTGTTGATTTGATGTTGGTGGTGAGTAATCAGTGCTGTTGCTGTTGATGCTGTTGCTGTTGATGCTGTTGCTGTTGGTGTTACATAGTCGATGAGGCTCAGTTGAGAAGGGAGCAGATCGAGCAAACAATGCATAAAAGAATAGTGGTGACAAGAAAGAAGGTTGCCCGTTGTTGCAATGGTTGAGCTCCTGTATAAGGTCCTGTTTGTTGATCAGAGGTAAATGTGGGTGTATGTGTGCATAGTAGACGTCAATCAGGTGAAGTTGGGTATCCAATGTCAAATGAGGTGGTTGAATAGGCGTCGATAAAGCAAAAGGTGATCGTGTGACTAGATCAAGCTGCATTTTCTCTTGCTGTAATGGTGAGTAAGATAATGAGCTGCTGTAATATGATGTTTCCCCCATAAAATGACCATACTGACTGATAGACGGTCGAGGCCGAGTTTGCTGTAAGAGTACTGTGTCGTAAAGAAGAGGGACGTTGCTGTTACTGCTGCTGTTGTTGCTGTTGTTGTTGTCAGGTGCTCCTGTGTTACTGATGAAGGGAGAGGAGGACTTGTCTATATCATGGTGTAGAGTACAAGTAGTACCATTGCCGTGTTTGCATTCAGATTGTCTTCCATCGTTCTTCGGTTTCTTGTTCTTGCAGCCAAGGCAGTCATTAGTTGCGACAGGATGAGTTGTGATCGTAGAAGAATCGTCTTGAGCAGGACCGGGACCTTCAAATTGTTTAATGACAAGAGACACACCAGTGTTTTGACGGAGTTCGGCTTCCACTTTGTTGAGGTCTTCGATAATGCCCTTTGCGAGCGAGTGGACAAGTTGGAATGAAGGGAATCCTAATGGCGGGGGAGGTACAAGTTGTATGGCGTTGCCATTGTGCTGCATAATAAAGTAGGAGCAACAATGGTAAAGAGTAAAAAGAAAAAGGAAGAAAGAGAAGGAAGAAGAGAAAAAGTAAAAAAAAAAAAGATTTGGGAAGAAGAGGTGAAAGAATCGATAAAAATCACAGGCGCTAAAATTTAACAAAAGTACGCCCGTCGCACAAACCACCACCACCACTAAAAAATCATGACACCATCCTGTATACGGTATTCCCATAGCAACACATACCCATTCCATTAGCCAATCAATACCAACTGTCAAAAAGAGCCTATGTTTTGTTTAATGTGATAAAGAGCCTATACTGTTAACTAAACTAAGAAGATGTCAGAGGTTGTATCATCATTTAGAACAATTCAGCGTTGGCGGGGAATTCAAAGACAACATCCTTGCCAGTCAACTTGCGGTAGACAGAGGAGAAGGTGTCGAGCTTGTATTCCAAAGAAGTAGCATCCTTAGTATCCAAGAAGCACTTGATAGTCTTGGAGCCATCAACCTTAACACGAGTGCGCTTGCCGATGATTTCAGTGGGGTAGACCAAATCTTCAAGAACAGCATCGTGGACAGCAGTCAAGGTACGAGAGCGGGGACGAGGTTGCTTGGGGTTTTCGTGGCGGCTGGGCTTCTTGAGGATACGGCGTTGAGCAACGAAGACAACATGACGATCGGAGAACTTCTTTTCCAGTTCACGGGTCAAACTATATGATTTGTAAGAAGAAGAGGGTGATACAACGCATTAGTTAGTTCACAGCTGATCAGACCACAGTGCATATAAACCCGTAACCTCACACCAATCGTACTTTCTCCACTTACCGTTGTTGGACCTTGTGGAAAGCCTTTTGTTGAGGGACAGGCACAAAGATAACGATAGCCTTCTTGCCAGCACCGAGTTCGACCTGAGGGAAGAGAACACGATTAAGTTACATTGCCCTTGCATTTCCGTTATGAGCCCGTCGGTAACTTACTTCCTTGGCACCGGTGATGCTGAGAGGACGCAATTCCTTCTTCAATTCGGGAACAGAGTTTTCGAGATCAATGATGGCTTGACCAATAGTAATTTCGAATTCATCAACGGGCTTGGCGCCAGCAATTTTAACGATCTTTGAGGACATAGTCGTTTCTAAATGTCATTCACAAAACACAAAGGTACTATTAGCATGATCATCCATCCATCCAATCCAATCCATCCATATATCTAATCTTCCATCCATCCATCCATGGTTGACTGAGTATCCGAGCCTATGTCATCCCCTCTTACACTCTTTCTGTTTTACATGTTGAAGTTTGATACCTACAAAGTTAACCACAGTAAAAAGAAAGAGGAAGAAATTCGAGAAGCGCATCTCAAAAAAAAAGAGGTTGCCTTTTATTTAAAACTCCGCCGACTTCCCAATCCTGGACGGAACTTTTTAAGCGTATGCTTTCCCTTTGTTATCTCATCTCAACTCTTGAATACTTGAATGGAGAGAGTATCGAGCTGCATTATTTTTTGCTTTCGAAAAGATGGCCACTTTTGAGGAAAAAGTGTCGTCCATCCGAAATCATCAAGACGTTTACAGGGCGAAATCGGCGGAGTTTAAAACGCTTTGAAGCATACTCAGAGTCGAGAGCATGAGATTATCATGAATGTCCAATCTACTCTCCCTTTCCACTCACCACTTTATCTGATTCATGGGCTTCTCATATCAGTGCAGAAGTTTGTGTGTGTGTACGTGCGTTTGGCTGGTTCGAAACTATAGTGGAAACTTGCCTTACTATTCTATGAGGAATCATCATATGCCCCGCTAACATTCCTTAGCTGGGGGTTTGCGCTCAGTACTACTCAAGCATAAGAAAGCGTTTTGCTGCTAGGAAAGCTTCTTTCAAAGCATCTCATTCTTTGAATTTGAGTCCTTCATAAATGCTCATACACACATACACAGCGCAGTAGAAATCAAGAATACGGTAAAACGTAGTTTGTGCACGAGCCATTCGTTTAGATTTGTACGCTGTGAGATCATCCTGTGCCACATGCTGTATGTAAAGTAGACGCTTCTTCTAGCCCCATAGTAGGATGATAAAGATAGTGATTGGTACTTGAGGTAACCACAGTAAAGGCAGCATTCGTAATTTAAGCAAACAAGGGGTGCTTTGGAGACTCGCTTAATTTTTTTAAACTCCGCTCGCATGAATGTAATCAGGCCATAGCACATTTTGACTGTTGCATATGCTTTTTTCTTGATCCAGCCAGGGCAGCACAATTAGTTCATTGGTGAAGGGTGGACGATAGGTCGTGTGTTATGGGCTGCAATTCAAATGTCGTCGGCGGTGGGACAAGGAGGGGCGCCTGGTAAAAAGTGGAATTGGCTCACTTATTTCAAGTTTTGTCTCGGGAACGAATACTGTTCTGTTCTAGTCGTCGAAAGAATCAAAAACATGAGTATGGTTTCCAGTAAGTTTTATTGACTAGAGTGAGACTATGGCTAATCTATTTCTAACTAGGGGGGGAAGGTGTATGTCATAGTTGTATCCATGGATTGCTATGAAAAGACTATTCTAGTGTAGTGTCGCAGGGAAAGAAGAAAAAGACAGCTGTCCAGCGGTGTCCAAAGCGTCAGTGGTAGTGTCCAAAAAAAATTGTGAGGGCTTCCCCTTGTTTTTTTGTGATTCATTAGTCCTAATCTCTAATCCAAGTACATGTGCACTATACTCTGGGGCTAGAGAGTCAATATACGCTGCCATTCTACTCGATCCTTAACGAAAAAAGGAGCAATGATGCAAAAGGCAAATGTTAGTTATGGTATGATAAAGATGGACAAGATGGTGAGAAGGTGAGAGTTACCATGCGTTCGTCGTTCATGGTAGTTGTGTGGAGGGTGACTAGCTCGTGGTGCTTTTCCAATGTCGATGGAAAGGAAAAAGTGATGAGGAAGCAAAGAAGAAGCAAAGAAAAAGATTGACAGGGAAAAGTGAGTCTTTGTAGGGAGAAACGGAGTTTGAAATGTTGGCCGATAGTGATAATGAGGGTGAATTTTCTGGAGTGGCTATAGTTTTTGCATAAACGCTTACGGCAGCTGATCGCCCTTGGCGGTAGTCCTTCATGATGATATGAAACATCATTTTAGCACTGTAACTTTTGTTTGAGGTGAGGAATGCATTGGAATGCTGGGGCACGACATTGGTTGCTAGGATATCTGACAGGTGAAGTGGACCCTGATTTTCGATTTTTGAAGTTCAATGTCCGATATGTTCTGCCGATCTTTCTCAATCCACACCATCGATACTATACATCAAAGATGCTTTTCCAGTCAACATTTTCCACAAAATTCTATATGATTGGCTGTATAAACCTGTCTGGCCGACATGGACATCTGTAATCAAGATAAGATGAGATGCGACCCTCATCAAAGGGGTGTACACAGCGAACCAGTTTCAAGGCAAGCCTGACTACGATTAACAGCCCTCTATCATCTGCTTCAAGCCCATCATCATGTAAGACTAGTTAGAAAGCATTGGTGATCAAACGAGTTTTATTGGATGTGTTGTTTGTAACGAAAAAAGTTACTGTTGCTAATAATGTACTATACTATGTAGTGTAGACCAAAAGGAAAGAGGGAGAGGGGTAGAGCCTATGTATAATCTAGAGGGTGAATTTGTCGTGTATCTGGGCAGATTCGTGGGGTATGAAATCCATTGTAAGATGCATCGGCAAATTCAACAATTCCCTGATGTTGTGTCTACAGAAGAAGAGATTCAATTAGGTCCACTCGTTGATAGCCCGCGTATTGTAAACCACTTACCCAATCGACTCTAAAGATTCATTTCGTTGAGAAGTCTTGGTCCACAAGGCAATACGGAAGTAGTTTCTACGGATGGCAATCACAGTGCCACAGACTTCGCCTTCAACAAATTGTTCCCCAATGACAGCTAATACCTATAAGGAGATTAAACAATGGAGATAGATGGATCAGTGATGAGGATTTACCACTGGATCCACCTTTGCTACCTTTCTACCGCTTGTGCCTTACCATGTTCAGCCAAAAGAGGTTAATGGTGTTGCCGCTTCGAGCCCGAGGGAATTGAATGACAAACTTTCCACCATTGGCATTGGAGGGATCTTCCCATTCAGGTCGGATGCCCTTCTTGAAGAAGTGATAGTTGGAGTTGGGTTCGAGTTGATCTACCTTGGTCAAGTTGTTAAACGCACTATCAGTGTTAGAATGCTGTGAGCTACATCATGTCATAAAGTCCCGTCTTTCCATCCTTATCTTACCCCCAAAAGTCTTCTACAGTATCCACCGTAACAAGTTCCTTTAAATTTTCCGCCCACGATTGAGCATTGGTGTTGGTTAAAGGGTTGTCGAACCACATGGTCCATGCGTTTTCTAAAGGGTGAGATACAGTCAAGTCAAGACCTTCGGGTACTGGCACCGTGCTTTTATGATGGTCGGGGGTGATGCTTTGCCATTCGTTGTCTGCTTGAGCCATGGTAAGTCGATTGAAGGTGAGAAAGGGAAAGAGAAGAAAATAAATCGGCTGCTGAGATTTTTTTTTTCTCTTCTACTTTTTTTTCCTGCCTCTGGAAGAAACGCAGTCTCGCTTTCTTTTCAGGCACCGAAGCCTGGGATTGATCCTACCATCATAATCTTCGTCTTTTTCCAGTCTGTGAGTATCCGTGATAGTACCTTAAGGTAGATCTTTACCAGAGAGATCAACGACCGCAAGGATGGCACCTTTGGAAGAGGAGTATGGTGTCAAACGGAAAAGTGCGTGCATGATCCACACCAGGAGGTCGCTTTTAAACCCCGTCTATAACAGCCTTGTTTTCATTTTTTTAGTGAGTAGAGAAAAAAGACTCAATCACATGAGAAATGACAATCATAAACCTGTTCACAACGTGGGAACGTACTTTGTTCATGCATGTGCGATGAATAGCGAGAGACGAGGTATCTTTTTAGGCAGGTGGAATTCTACTCCCGCTCAAATGTCGGAGTTCAAATTTATGGAGGGGGATAATTATCCAGCGGCTGTCAAATTCGATGGTTCTTTCCTTTCTTCCTAGCAGCGCTTAACACCATGAAGGTACAGCATCATTAACAATCACGGCAAACCCGACACATCATCGTCATCCATCCTATCTCTTCTCAACTTTGCATAAACGATTACGATGTCATTGGATGAATGAAGCGATGGATGGATCATGGATGGATCATGGATGGATCATGGATGGACTTTACTCACAGTCTTTTTCTATCTTGAATGTAGTTGAACATTGCTAATCCAGCCACTGGCTGCCAAAAATTGATCGAAATCGATGATGAACGTCGTCTGTAAGTACATGTAGGATGAATGTATAGGGAAGGTGCCCACATAGTAGACCTGAACGGGATCGTTTTTCTGACCTGACCCTTCCATTCATTGTGTCATTCATGTAGTCGTGGATTCTATGACAAGCGCATGTCTCAAGAAGTACCTGGTGATGCTCTCGGTGACGAATTCAAGGGCTACGTCTTCCGTATCTCTGGTGGTAACGACAAACAAGGTTTCCCCATGAAGCAAGGTGTGCTTTTGCCCCACCGTGTGCGCTTGTTGCTCTCCAAGGGCCACTCTTGCTACCGTCCTCGCCGTACTGGTGAACGCAAGAGAAAGTCCGTCCGTGGTTGTATCGTGTCCTCCGACTTGGCTGTCCTCTCTTTGGTCGTTGTCAAGCAAGGTGAACAAGACATCCCCGGTTTGACTGATATTGCTGTCCCCAAGCGTCTCGGTCCCAAGCGTGCCTCCAAGATCCGCAAGTTCTTCAACTTGTCTCATGCTGATGATGTCCGCAAGTATGTCATCCGTCGTGAAGTCCAACCCAAGAACCCCGAAAAGAAGCCCTACACCAAGGCCCCCAAGATCCAACGTTTGGTCACCCCTGCCACTCTTCAACGCAAGCGTCACCGGGTTGCCATCAAGCGCAGACGTGCCGAAGCCTCCAAGGAAGCCGAAGCCGAATACAAGCAATTGTTGGCCAAGCGTGTCAAGGAAACCAAGGACAAGAAATTGGAACGTCGTCGTACTTCTTCCATGCAAAAGTCTGCTTCTGCTTAAGATGATAGCTTTTTATATGTTTGCTGTTATAGTCTTCTTCATGCCCCTCTTCCCTCGATCCTCTGCAATAAAGATGTTACTTTTGTATATTTCATGTGTGTGTAGATGTCTTAATGTTGAAGGGTCAATAGATTGGCTTGTCTGCATATGCAATCGCCGCTTTGTGTGTCACCATCCCCTCTTTTGCTCCCCCCCCCCTTTGTGGTTTCAAACGCCGCCCGGGCTACAAGAATCACTTTTCAGTCAATTCTTTATTTTTTGCTTCTTCTTTGCTTCTTCATCACTTTTTTTCCATCGACCTTAACATCGCATTACGAACGACGACGATTACGACGAAAGACGAACGACGACGAACGAACGGTAAGAATCCCCTTCTCAGCATCCTGTCCATCTCTTGCTTGCCCTGACTAACATTTGCCTTTTACATCATTCATATTTCTTTCGACCTAAGATTCGCTACAACGATAACGACGACGATAATGATGACGACGATGCTAATGCCGACTTCACCACTGCTTCATGTCGCCCAAAAAGGCTCTTTTTAAAATTTTCAAATGTAAAAAACATGGGGAAACCCTTGAAATATTTTTTTTAGGTGCACTCTCCTTTCCATGATAGATTCCCTAGCCATTGTACTTGTGAAGTCCCACATTTCTTGTCCCAGCCTGTGTTCACACTACTACTGATACTTTTAGTAGCTTTCCCTTTCTTCATTCCGTAGCTCATTACACTAGATTAGTTACTCCATGGCAAGTCCTACTCTAGCTTGACCCTAGTCTCATTCAGTCAATAAAAACCTAATTGAAACCATCTCCTTGACTTTACCCTTTTGAATATGTTCCAGTCTTCTGGCAAGCACCGGTGCGCCAAGTCTTGCCCGACTGCTATGCACACTAGAGCTTAAATATGGTGGGGGGGTGAAATTATAAAGTGGGCGGGCAGCAAAAAAAAAAATTGGCACATTTGACTTTTTTCGGTTTCCAGTTGTAAATTTTTGTAACAGGTTGCCTTGGTTTTCGAAACCGAGATGGATAATGCATCTTCAAATTTCACATGAAACAAGATAACTTGTATATCTATCGAAAGAAGTTAAACTTTAAGTATGCTTGTGTCGTATTGGTCTGTGAACACTACACTAAGCTCTAAAACAGCGACTGATTCCAGTGGCCTGAAGTCTGTCATTGATCCACCAAAACCCAACTTTTTTAACACCGTTATGTAGATAAGAAGGACATCTTTCTTCATATAAAATTTGAATTGAGGTTTGTTACCTCTTTCACGATAAAAGCCATGCCCAACAAAAAGTGACACTTTTGATGGAGGATGGTCTGTCCTTTTTCCAGAGAGCGGCGTTTGAAAAATCAACAGCTTTTTGGTTTTCTAAACTGGATGATGCCAAGGTGCTTGTGTATATAGAGTTCAAAAGGCAAAGTAGTCAAGTCAAAAAGTGAGATCCGTTCATTCATACACTTGAGACAGAGTGAAAAACACAAAATCCGATTCAAGCCTGTGCAACGGCAACGGAGTATCGGTTCCTTCGCTCAACTTTGACCCTAGGAATCAAGACGGTAGTATATAGATGGTTTCAAGTAAGTTTTATTAAGTTTATGGGACTATGTTTAAGCTATATGGGGGGGCGAAGGTATGTAAAGGACTTGGAATGCCTAACCTAGCGTCATGACCATGAGAATGAGGGAGGAGAGAGCTGACCGGCGACGCAAAGAGTGCCAGTGGTGGTGGGCAAAGGAGAGCAGGCAATCGAATAGAGTTGTTTAGCAGTACAATGGCTACAGAATCTATAAAGGAAAAGTGAGTGCATCTAAAAGGGTTTCCCCATGTTTTTCGTAATCTCTTGGTCCCCATCCCCAATTAAATCCACGTCCAACTGGTCCTGGTGCCGGGAAGCCGTTATACGTCGCCATCCTGTTGAATCTACTGTGAAAAAGGAGCATTGATGCAAAAGGAAAATGTTAGCATGGTAAGACAAAGATGGACAAGATAGCGAGAAGGAGAGAGTTACCCTGTATTCGTCGTTCAAGTAAGTTGTATAGATGGCGAGTCGTCCGTATTGCGGTGCCATTGTCGATGGAAAGAAAAAAGTAATGAAGCAAAGAAGAACCAAAGAAGATGATTGACGGAAAATGTTATCCTTTGTGCCAGAGCGGTGTTTGAAATTGAGTTGCCTGCCACAAGTCCTTGCCTTTTCTTTGGATTTGACTTGGTGTAAATCGGAGTTTGAATGTGTCCCGAGGAAGAGGCAAATAAGGCACCACAGACTTTTTTTTTCGCCGTTTTCCTTTTCTTCACTTTCTTCCCTTCCAACAATTACTTTTGATTACATTACCATTCACACCCTGTATCTTTTCTACGCAAATACACATATACGTTACTTAAAACTATCCTTATAGAGAACTTACCTTCTTTCCTCTTCTCTATTGCTTAATGGCCTATAATAACAACACACAAGAGGAGACCTATTTGAACGAACATGACAAGACCACAGAAACCATCAATCAGACACCAAGCTTCCATCCGTCCTTCGACTTTGACAAAGAGGTATAGTTGCCATCCTGTTTATCTAATAGCAAATACACTAACCTTCTGTTTGTTACACTCCGTGATTATCATATATAGTTTGCTGTACATCGTTTAGCCATTAGCCAGGGTAACGTGGAAAAAGCGATCCAGTCGTTTATCTTGTTGTAAGTATGCGGGGGAGGACCTTTCTGCATTACTGTTGATTCTCAGTGTTCTTTTTGTTTTCTTTTAATAGACAAAGCAACGGCGGTGATAGTGACAAGTACAACGACTATATCATTGAAATATCCAATCATATCGATCCTGCACAAGACTCTGATTCAAGCCGTAAGTTACAATAGAGATACAAAGATGTCTGAAGTGTGTGTATGCAGGTGTCTAAGACCATCTAGATGATAATTAACCTTCCATGTCCTTGTACTTAGGTTTCTTCCAATCCTTGCCCTCTCTTATTCAATCAACCATTGTGGATACAGCCTCTGGTAAGTAGGTCGTGTATCAAAAATGATCTTCGTGCTCACCGTACATTCCATTGTTAAGCTTATTTGGAGAAAACGAACTACTTGCAGGCTTACCGGATCCTTTTTGACTACATACAATCCTACCCGCGCCATGCCTACAAATACTTGGTAAGCAAGTACAGTGAAATCAATATATCTGACAACTAACGCTAGCCTTCAATGCAATGAATAGATCCGTACAATGAAGCTGTTGATATTGGGCGCTCAAGGTGAGGATAAAGACCATTGTATCCATGTCCTAGGTAAGCCACGCATGAAGCTTGAGTGGCATGAAAAAGGCTAACCCCGCCTTGTCGCCATTCTGTAGTAACGAACCTCTTTCCAAGGCTCTGGAAGCAGCGAATTCTTCTGACCAGTAGTGGATCTGCACCTAGCATCAAATCAACCGACGGCAAGCATTATATCATCATCCCCAGTAACTTGTTTGAAGAATTTCTACGGCTTGGTCAACGCTATTACATCGATCACCGACAATGGAACGATATCATCAAATTCACATGCTCTATGCTGGACTGTTGTGGATACGAAGGCTTGGCTCGATTGGACTTTCTATCGCATACAAATCGATTCCAGTATCTCAAAGAACAACGCCGCTCGCTCTTGGTGGTCCAGAACGAACAGCCGCCTGTGCAACAACAACAACAGTCTACCTCACGTGATGATCTGGCATCCCCATATTCGGCTCGCACTGGTAGTATCAGCAGCAGCAGCAACACCACAACTGTCAGCATTAACAACAACGACGGTAACGATAGAAACAGCATCGCCAATGGTGAAAACAACAATGTGCCCTCGGGTACCATGCCAACGGGATCGACGAACATCACATCTCCTCTTACTTCAACGTCAGCCACATCAGTATTGGGTGTCAATGCGGACAAGAGAACGTTATCGACTCTGGTGGCGTTTATGTGCGAATATATGGCGGTATCATCACAATTCACTCAATTCGCTTACGATTACTACCGTGCTGTCTGTGTACTAGATGGTCCTGACAACAATGGTGGCCCTGATCCAGCTTCTGATGCTTCTGATGGTGGAGGAAGTGGTGGTACGGGTGGCGCGGGTGGCCATCTTCGACAAGAAAAAGCATGCTTGATTCCCATTTGTGCCATCCAATCCTCAAGTAATTTGGTCGGCGATCACTGGAAAAAAGCGACAGCACCTGGTACAGCCACTCCAGCTCATTCAAGAAGGGAATCTCAAGGGGGTATAGCAACGCCATCAGCATCTTCATCAACATCAACCTCATCACATCAACTCCACCAAAACAAGAAGAGCAAACTGGATGATCTACACGGTTACACAATGAACAGCAATCAAGGTAGTGGACTGAACTCGAACTGTATGGAAGGCGTGGATCAAACTCTGCAAATCCTTAGTAAAGCTGCTGATTGTTTACGGCATTTGGTGACTCTTTGGGATTGGGCCGTGCATTCTGCCCCTGATATTGATTGGACTACTCTTTTTGGTGGCTGGGAAACAGAATTTACTCGGGTCATCGATGCGTATCAACTTCCATTTGACATTTACAACGCCATCCTATTGGTTCGAAGCGATCTGGCATTGTCTACGGTAAGCAAAAATAAAAAAAGAATGTGCCTGGCGGAGTTGAAAAGTATGCCCAACAACTGACGACTCTCCCTCGATAGCCTTCGATCCCTGGCAACCTATCTAAAGCGCTTAAACTGTCTCAGTCCATCTGCGATCGAATCGAAGTACAACGTCGTCAAGGAAAAGGAAAGGCCCATCTGACCGAATACAACATTCCCTTCATGTTTGCATTCCGAGTCCTGTATACCATTGGTGTGATCTATCTATTGGTTGGAAGTCTTCAGGTACGGATGATTTAAAAAGAGGAGTTAGGGCTACTCCCACTAACGGAATTTCTTTTTAGCAATCCACTTTAGAAATCGCCATCATCCTCTCTGTCTTCCCGATACCTGAAGAGCTAGACGACAAGGACTTTATTACAGATGAAATCGACTGTCACACGGCGGGGACAGTCTTTCGTGATCATGAATATGGGTTAATGCATGTTACGCAAAGGGGATTGGTGGTGCGCTGTATCAAGCATCTTATCGTTAGTCTGGACAATGAAACAGGGCAACAAGGTGGGATGGCCTCTTTGGATTCCGCAATGCGATGGGACGAAAAGGCAGGAAGCATGATGGTCTTGATGCAATATGGTTGGCCCTACTGGAATAGACGAACCGACTTTTGGGATAAGGTGATTCATCAAATGAAAGAACGACGGATATTTAGGAACAGAAGCGTGCTGGAATACATTTTTGGTAAGACAGAGCTTCTCTCTTTAGTTGTATTAAATGAAAAGTAGACTACTGAAACTGACATGTCGCTTTTTGTCATCTTTACTACAGTACCTGAAATCCTCCAGATCCTCAAAAGTCTGCATGAATCAAAACAGGTGGCGTTGGACGTCCTCTCTACTGAATTCATCATACGAAATGGGCAATATCAAGCTCAACAGCGCCATTCACATGAACAGCATCGATTTGAAACGCCGACATCTTCACCACCTCCTTCATCTACGACACCTACGACAACATCATCATTTCGACTTACACCTGTCAGTAGCAGCACTACACAATCAACGGCTAATCAAGGTGACGAACGAACTCTGCCCTCTTTTAGCTCGCTACCGATCTCCTCGAAATCAGCTATACGACCTCCGCCTTCATACGAACCTTCGGTGACCAACACGATTTTGCCCAGCATGGAGATGTCGCCATCCTGGTACTCAGTATCTACTCAAAACACATCTCAAGTCAACTGGATGTCACCTTCGTTTTACTATAGTCGACCAGCAACATCGGTGGTTATACCCAAGAAGAAGAAACGGGCGGCTGGACAGATGAGTGGGGACGACGACAACAACGACGATACCGAAGATCTCGGAGAAAGCGGTGACAACAATGATGCGGAATCTCAACACACTGGCAATCTGCGCGGTGATGACTATGAAGAAGAGCTACCTGGTACAACAAATGTAGTCCCGAAACGAAACTTTATGCTGAATGAAATGGTATCACGGTATTTGGATCAACGCATCAATCGATTTACAAAGCACAAGATTTCGCCTCAACGGATTCGTCATGTCCTGCAACACTTTTTGAAGAATATGGTCGTCAAAGGAAGCGAAGACGATTGATCACCACACACAACACACACCACACAACACACATCCGAACACCACTTGGACCATCACATCTCTCTCAACCTTGTCGGACTTTTGGTTGGGTGGATTATCAAAGGCTATTTTTAGACCCTCAAAAATAACCGGTGTGGCACAATCCAGGATGGTGGTTTTTTGTGAATAAAATCCAGGCCGGCGCCTTTGGCTTTTTCTCCCTTCTTTCTCTCTTCTCTCTCACTTCCTTTCCTTAGACCCTCATTCCTTCCCTCTCCATTCCTTTCCCTACTCTCTTTTTTTATACACCAACTTCTCTTCCCTTCCTTTACTCCGACACTCTCCTCGATCCTTCTACAGCCACTCTCTTCATCCCTCCATCCCTCCCTTCACTAGCAACATTACTATAACATGGTCGATAAAAGTCGAATGACTCTTCAGAAACTGGCGCGGTGGCATCCCAATCAATCCCATCCTGTACAAGATCGTAAAGGATCCACTGCTCTGTGGGAAGGTACTCTCCAACCTCTTGATCATGAAGACTTGAAACAGGGCGCTCTCTACATTATCAAGATCCACCACGTCTCCGTTGGCTTATTTCAAGGTAAACGTCTAACAACAGCCAACTGCTACCGCAAAGCTCTAACCTTAACCCTCTTCATTTTAAAGGTTGGAACGACGATATGTGCTGTTTTGCTGTGCTTCGTAAGTCCTTGAAAAAAAAAATAAGGATGTGGTAGAACTCATACACGTGGTAGCTTACCTCAAAAGAGGTACGATGTGTCTGTTGAACTGATCTGTTATTGCTTATAGGATCTGAAAACACACCGATGCGATGGTCTCAAGCTCGTTACCTCCCTGGTGATTTTGACGCTTTTGACGCTTTCGATGAAGCTGGCAACCCACCTGTGCATCTATGGACTCGCTATCTGCGCGTTGAAGTACCTATCAACTGGTTTGCTATATTCGAAGAAGCTAGACGAAAACAACGTGAATGGGCCACTCATATACTTGAACAGCAACAACACCACCAGCAGCAGCAGCAGCAACAGCAGCACCATCACCACCTCCATGCACCTTCAGCACTGCCTGCGGGAATGATGATGGGTGGCAACAATGGTGGCTATCCTTCTTTAATGACAGCAATGCATCATCACCAACAGCACCAACAGCACTCAGCTCTTATGGATGATGATTACAATGACCTCGGCAGCTTTTCGGCAGCTCCTTCACAATCTTTACGGTCAGAACCACTCTCCTCTATCTCCAGCCTTCCCTTGGATCCACAACACGGCAACGAAGCGATCTCATCACCCATTTCTACACAACCTACCAATATCTCATATTCTCCACCACAATCCCCTACACCATCAAATCTTACCGCCTCACATTCTCACCAGCCCGACACCACTGTACCTCCTGTCGATGAAAAGGCTGAAATCAATGCGGATCGCACTACGGCAACCAACTTGAATCAAAAACAACATACCACTTCCACGACTACATCGTCCTCATCACCTAATGTCACAACCGGAACTACGCAGATACCACTTACACCGACTTCATCATTATCCCCTACAACTACAACAACAACCACAGAAGCAACAGCAGCAGCGACCGGAAAATCAACGAAACGGCGATCTAGTGTAGGTGTCACACCGTCCCAGAAACTGGAAATGGAACTAGCCTTGGGTGACCTGTCGTTCCCTCACGATGACGATCGATTCTCCATCCACTCTGGTTACCAACCATCCCTTCACCTTCGTGACTCTTCTCCTACATCTGCGGAGATGGATCCACATGGCTACCACACCAATTATTCTTGGAAAAAACGATCCATCAAGAAGATGCTCAGTCGATCATCCAATAGTGTAAAATAGATATAGCAGTTGTAATTGTAGTTGTAGTAGTAATGAATAGTGTACTCCCCCCCCCTTCACCACCTTGTGCTCCCATTACGCCCACTCTGTTGTATTATCATTTATCTTTCTTCCATTACACCAACAACCACGTTCTTCCCATCTCTTCGCCCCCCTCCTCCCCTTGTTTTATCATACACACATACATTCTTAATGTTTGATACCTATAGTTTAGTCAAATCGGGGTTACAAATAGCATGAACCAAATAAACAAACGGAGTTTGAAAATTAAATCAGATAGTGAAGTATGTGATAGAAGTGCTTTTTATTTTCGGGGGACAAGTAACCAAATCTTCTCTATTCTAATAACAAGTCTAAAGGGGAAGCCTAGTTTCATAGATGTCACTCCGCCAGGGGTTGTAATGACTGGGCCATGGTGTACCGTCGCATCCCATAAGCAACAGGGTATAGATAATTTGCCAAATGTCGGATTTCCGTAGGGGTGCCTTGAGTCTGGAAACGTTGCCATAGCGCCATCACTTCTTTTTCTTTGTACTCTATCGTTACAGAATCATATTCTCGTTAGTAACATTGAAGAAACGGGAAAAAAAGACTGATTGGTTTACCTGCAGGAGGTGACTTTAATTGCTTGACCAAGAGCCATTTGACCGTCCAGAGCTTCAATCGGCCCTCTCGAGGGGGAGCGGCGGCACCTACTGATTCCTTGGGAGCTACTTGTTCTGATTTCTTGAGAGCTACTAGTTTTGATTTCTTGAGAGCTACTAGTTTTGATCTCTTGAGAGCTACTTGTTCTGATTTCTTTAGGGCTATTGCTAATGCTGCATTCTTGAGGGCGGTCGTGTCATGGGATGGCGACGAGGGTGGTGATGGTGAAGTGGGTTGAATGTAGTCAGTGCCGGCAGGCGATGTGAGCGTCGCTTGTTTATTCAGGCGCTGTCGTTTTAATATAGGCGGTGAGATTTTGGAGTCGGCAAGCGAGGTGGTTTTGAGTGGTGGATCGTGGTCGAGGTTGGCATTATGAGTGATCGGTGAGGGGTGGTATAAGGGGGGATCTGGTTCATCTGTCCAAAAGGCTTCTTGCAACGTCTCCAGCACATCTAAAAGGCCAGATCGTGGCACATCAAAGATATTTTCACATAATGGTTTTAACTATAAACTGAAAGATTAGGTTGTTTATGCATTGAATGGTTTCGTAGAAGGCTTACCTTCGGTTTTGATGGTTCTTTGGTGAGGGGATGCGTAGGCTAAAAGATGATAAAAGGATGGCAGATATACATAGTATGGTTAGAGTGCCGTTCAGCGCTATAGAAGAAGGAATGGTGTATCCAAATGACTTACTTCTGATAAAGAAGAATGTTTCATAGAAAGGGAAGAGATTGAATTTGGACAAACGTGACAGTGACTAGGTGAAAGTTTTTGAATTCCAACTCCGACGACCTATGAGAGAGAGAGATAAAGATAACCGCTTGCAAATTATCGAAGAGTCAGCTATTTATATCAGTGGGATGTAACAACACTGGAAAGATGGCAACCATATAAGGATAGATATTTATTTGTTTATCAAGAAGTCAAAAAGTTCAAAAAAACAAAAGAACATGTTAAGTGCCGGAGTCCCAAACGTTTGTATATCAAACTGCCATATATGCTGAATTTTGCGGACAGTGAGGAATCGTATGGCGGGGGACACTCTCAATCCCTGACTTAAGTCCCGGGCATAGCTGGAACTCAATTCGAAATAAAAATAAAACCGCCCCAGCAGGCACAAGAATGGTCTTACTCTTCTCATCGGAAACAAGGCCCCCTATTATCCTGGTATCAGGTCCAAAAAGACACATATCAATTGCGGCTCATCAGCTCGTATGGCGGGTAAAGTGTGTGCGAACGTGGATCAAATACGACTCCAAGGCCGATGGAACAACATAACGATGGAGGGCATATCTCACCAGCCTTCCAAGAGAAACGATGCGATCATTGGCAGGCTTCCCCACCAATGGTCGATCCTTTTATCTTGCATGTGCCGTCCTTAACCCACCTACCAGCCTCTGCAAGACGTTGTTCCCGGCGATCGGCGAATGACATGACCGATTGGCGGCGAAATAACTCAGTCCTGGCGATCCTATCCAACCTACTGTCGCTGAAAATGCAATTGTACAGGTGATCATGATGTTCAGGAAGACTTTTATACAAGGCCCGATGCTCATGATGGAACTCCACCCCTGCTATCCCATTTGGCAATGTTTAATCTTCTCTGATCCAGCCTATTTGTCATTTGAAAGGTAAGTCCACATCATAGCATGAGAATGTAGAAGCAAATTGAAGCTCAGGAACACGATCCTGCCCACACACTCCTCCAACAATGCGTGCCTATGCACTCTAGATTTCAAACCCCGATTGCCTATAAGATTATTTTTTTGCTTGTCCTATTATTTTGCTCCTTCTTCCCCTCGTCATTACTTTTTTGCCTCCATTGTCATTCTCTTTACTCCACGACGTCAAACGAACGAACGAACGAACGAACGAACGAACGAACGGTAACTCTCCTCTTCTCACGTCATGTTCATCTTTTGCTTACCATTACTAACTTTCATCGCTCCTCTTTCTTTTGGCACTAGATCGGCTACGACGATGACGACGGCAATAGGGACGACGACGATGCTAATGACGACTCCACCACTCCTTCATGTCGCACACAAAGGCTCTTTTTAAAATTTTCTAATGTAAAAAACATGGGGAAACCCTCGCAATTTTTTTTTAGGTGCACTCCCTCTCCATTGTAGAATCGCGTAGTCCAAGTAGCTAATAAAAGAATACCAATTATTTGCTCATACCAGTCCGCTACTATCTCTGATACTTTTACGCAGCTTGGCCGTCATTGTCCGTCTCCATTTGCTGGGTTTTTACAGTAGCTTAGTCATTCTCATTACAACCCGTCGCCATTTACACATTAGCTTGACTCCGGCCTCAAACATAGTCTGTACCATGGCCCATTAGACCCATTACATCAATAAAACCTACTTGAATCATCCTACGAAAGTCTTTTCTCAAATTTATAACCATGACAATACCATGTACATTAGAAAGACCAAACTACAGATGAGTAGCTCATCATCGACAACTCCTACAACACCACTAGTTTACTGGTTGTACTGAATCTAATGACATGTACACAATCGTGAGGTCTATCTTCGCATACATACAAAGTTTTATTGGTACAATGGGATTAATGGGCTATGGTAAAGACTATGTTTGTGGCCGTAGTTGAGCTAGTGCGTAAATGGCGACAGGTTGTAATGAGAATGACTAAGCTACTGTAAAAACCAAGCAAATGGAGACGGACAAAGACGGCCAAGCTGTGTAACAGTATCAAAGGTAGTAGCGGAAGGGTATGTGCAAAGAATTGGTACACTTTTACTAGTTACTTGGACTACGAGATTCTACAATGGAGAGGGAGTGCACCTAAAAAAAAATTGCGAGGGTTTCCCCATGTTTTTTACATTTTAAAATTTTAAAAGTGCCTTTTTGGGCGACATGAAGCAGTGGTGGAGTCGTCATTAGCATCGTCGTCGTCCCTATTGCCGTCGTCATCGTCGTAGCCGATCTAGTGTCAAAAGAAAGAGGAACGATGCAAAAGGCAAAAAGTTAGTAATGGTAAGCAAAAGATGAACATGGCGTGAGAAGAGGAGAGTTACCGTTCGTTCTTTCGTTTGCTCGTTCGTTCGTTCGTTTGACGTCGTGGGGTAAAGAGAATGACAGTGGAGGCGAAAAAGTAATGACGAGGGGAAGAAGGAGCAAAATAATAGAACGGGCAAAAAAAAGAACCTTATAGCCAATCGGGGTTTGAAATCTAGAGTGCAAGGCACACATTGTTGAAGGAGTGTGTGGGCAAGGGCGGTTTTATCTTCATTTCAAGTTGAGTCCCATCTATGACCGGGATTGAAGTCAGGGACTCAGAGAGTCCGCCGCTATGTAAGCCCTTATTGTCAGCAAAATTCAGGATACGCAGGTTGGTTCTGTCCGGATGGTTCTGTCTGCAGCACTCCCCCAAGAAAAGTGCCACTTTTTGTTGGACATAGATTTTCTCGTGAAAAAAATAACGAACCTTGCCTCAAACTTTACACGAAGGAAGTAGAGCTTCTTATCTATCGAATCATACCAAGGATAGTGAGTTTTGATGGATAAATGACCGACTATGGGGCCAGTGAAATCAGCCGCTGTTACGGGGCTTAGTATAGTGTTCAGAGAAGCATGTAATCCAAATCAAAAGGGATCCGTTTTGAGCGAGGAGCTCTCGAATGGTGAAGCGAAGCAATGAAATGAAGGTAGGCGCCGAAGATTCCGGATCATCACATAATCACGCTAGTATTATATGGTTACGACTATAGCTTCTGAGAGCGCCCATTTATAAAAGAGTGTTTCGCTTTCCCTTGAGCACCGCCAGCACACACACACACACACACACACACACAC
>LT550481.1:329649-343781 GCA_900079185.1 Absidia glauca
TTAGCAATACTGCAGCAAATAAGCATCCGTGGTTGATGATTTGTTTGCCATCAGTAACTGTTTCATCCATTTTGCTATCGCCCATTTCTCATTTCCCTTCTTTTTGCTGTTTTAGCCCCAAACCTCCTCCCTTTCCCATGTCCAAATCTCGAAAAGAGCCCGCTTCGAATCTTAATATCATTGTTATAGGTGCCACTGGATGCGGGAAAACGTTGTTCACTCGAACATTGTGCGAAAGAGTGAAAGGCTATCAAGTTCAAGGGAGCTTTCGAGAATCCTCACCTCATGTTTTGCAAGGACCTTTGGAGCCTACGCAGGAGCTGTACAGTGTATCCATGCAATTGGAACAATCATCAAACCAAAGGTCTACATCCTTCACTATTATTGACACCCAAGGTCTTGTGAAAGGGGTCGCATTGGGCCACCAACTTGGGTTTCTGGCCAAATATATCGATCACCAACTCGAGCGGAGTTTGATTGAGGTAATATAAAAGAGATCGCCTTTTTGATTTTTGCTTTTCCTTCTCCTCTTTTACTTTTTCTTTTGTCCAATTAGGAATCCAAAGTTAAACGGAACACCAAGGCATACGATACTCGACTGCATGCATGTTTATACTTTATCGATACTCAATTGGGCGATGGGCTTTGTGATATGGATCGGCTTGCTATCGAATTGCTCAGCTCTCGAGTGAACGTCATTCCTATCATTGGCAAGGCGGACACCCTCTCGGCTCGCCAACTCGCTCGACAAAAGGCAACCTTTCGAAGACAGGTCTTTGATATCTACAAGATCCCGTTGTATGGCTTGGTCACCTTGGATGATGATGATGATGATGATGATGATGACGACGACGACGATTACAGTAATGACGACCAAGATACTGGAGGAACACCATTCACACCGACTGATATCAGCAATGGATTCTACCTGTCACCCTCCGATCCTACTCTCAGCGAAGACGAAAACAATCAAGATTCATCGACCTTAAAGTTTCTCACAGCGATGCTTCAACATGTTGCGGAAAAGGAGGCTAATGACGACGCCCGAGCAATGGTCGACTATCTGAAGAACATGCCTCTTGTGGTCATTGGTTATGAAGAAGACGAAACTACAGGCCAACCTCTTGTTATCATGGCGGATGGAATGGATTCAGGCACTGGCAGTAATATGGCGGATGGGACGATATTGGGAAGAATCTATCCTTGGGCGGTGGTAGACTGCTGTGATCCGGCTCACTGCGATCTGGAGCGACTTGTTGACCTGTTATTCTCTAGTCATGGTGAAATGTTGCGGCTCGACACATTGAAACGATTTTACGAACAGTATAGAATAGACCAATTGTTGTCTCAGCGTGTGGAAGATATGGTCACCGTCAAGTCTAAAGCAAACCAACAGCAACCTATCCTCTGATCGTGATCTCTTCCTTTTCCTTAGTCTATAGTCATTCGTTTTTATAGATTACTATTAACTGCTACCATTACTACTACTACTACCATCACTACTACTACTACTACCTTTACTACTTTACTCTATCACTACTACTACTACTCTACTACTACTAATCAATCATATAATAAAGTATCTGTCGTTTGAATGGAATGTGTGTATGTATATCGAATGATCTGCATCTGTTTCCCAATGCGGTTTCCATGGTAACTAATCCTTTCTCCACAGATCAAACAAGGAAACCATATGTCAAATCATAGAGAGAGAGAGAGTGAGAGAGAGAGATCGTGCTTTATTGAAGAAGAGGAGGTATGAAGATAAAGGTATGATGCTAATGTCTAATGCCTAAAGCCACTACGTAAAGTTTCTGTTGCGCGCACACTAAGACTACCACCTTGAGTGACACCTGATTTCTTCTTTGCCTTGTTCACTTCATTGATTGCCGCTACAATTTCGTTCATGTTTGTTTCCAGAACCAAACCACCTTGAATGATTTCCGATAGAATGTAATGTACCTCGTCGAAATGGAAGATCTACACCATGTGGAATGTACAAGAACAAGGCGAGTTAGAAGGAGTGTTCTTTTTTTGGCTTGTTTTGCTTTCATACCAGATCCAATTCACAAACGTTTTCGAAGCATCGGTCCAAGCTTTCCACAAAGACCTAAAGTGAATAAGAAAAACAGGTTGATACCAACCTATAGCTTGTAGTTTAGCCACGTACCTGTATCAAGTCAAGGATGCCAAGTTCACTTTCACTTTCATCCACAACAAAGACGAAATAGAGTGTTGCATAATGTCGATAGATCACCCGTGTATCCTTTCCACCAAGCAATTTGCTTCCTTCTAAAAAGTTACATGCTGTATCTGGTCGTTTTGACACCAAGGAGTAGATTTCTTGTACGAGAGCTTGCTGAGTGGCGATATCCTTGAATAAAAATCGTCAAGATATTGGTGTAACGTCTTCCGTCATGTGAATCGAATACTTACAATCTGTTGATAAAACTTGATGAGCCTAGGTTTTCCGTGGTTGTTGAATATCAATACAGACTTGATCATGGTTGCGAAAAGATGTAGAAATAAGAAAGAGAAAGAAACGCTCCTTCTGTTTCAAAACCAGAGTTGTAAGTTTCGATTTTCAGCTCCGCTTTTTCAAACGCCGCCATATTCAAAATCGATTGACTTTTTTGATTTTTCCCTTTTCTCTCTTTCTCACTCTCTCACTCTTCCTTTTGCTCTACTGCGATTTATTTGTCATTTCCCACCCATTACCCCTTGCTTATCTATCCTCCCTCTAACTACGCAAAGTATATCGTCTGTATTGTCCTCAAGTCATCACTTTTATATGGAATTCAACAACAATGGGTTAGCTATGGGTCGAGGCGGCGGTGTCAGTACCCGAAGGTCTCAGCGTCCCATCAACACAATGTCTGTCTACGACTACTCTCTTCGGTGTGCTATCCGTGCGTGCCTAGAACAAACAAGCAATCTGCGTCCTTCACTACTGAATAGCAACAGTCGATCATCTGAACGGGATCGGCGGTCTGTCCACCTTGGCGTAAGCGACATGTTGGGAAGTCTCTCTGACCGGTTTGGTGATGAAAGCAAGCCTGACAAACTGACAAGGGAGGTGGTTCGGGCTCTCTTACGACGACTGGACGACATCAAGAAGGGGAAAGACACAAGCAAGATGGAGTACCGGGAACAACGCTTCTTGACTGTGGTGGCTCAAGTCCAGAAATCTGTCCAGCAACACCGATATCGACCTTCAGGCACTATCAACGACTTGGTGATCGTCTTTTTGAAAACTTCGGAGGCCGAATTCAAGAAGGAAAACCCCAACCCTGCTGCTGCCGCAACCTGGCGTGATGACCTGACTCGTTATGTGGCCCGTTTCGCCGATATTGTCAAGCAAACCGTCCAAGAAGACGCCCCTTCGTCCTCCTCTCCAGAACTAATCGACAAGCTAAATGGCTTTATTGGTAGTGGACGTCCATCAGCAAAGACTCGCCAACTCTCAGACAAACGGAACCCGGCTTCTCCAAATCAACCTTCTTTGGCTTATGGCTCAGTGGAATCCTTCGAAAACTTCTCCATGGTCAAAACCGTACAGGCTCTGTTCCAAGTCAATCCTCTTGAACACCGAAGAAAGCTACGTGAACTACAAACTGTTTGTACTCAATCGGTAAGTCAGTCTCTAGTAATCTCTTCGATCTGATCTAATCACTCTCTCCCTTTGTACTGTAGGCATTCATGCATGATCTCAAGAAATGTATCAACAACGTCCACACGAATCAACCCTATCCTGCAAAGGTGGATGACTTTCCTAATCGACACTCCTATGATGCCTGGCAAAAGCGTGAAGTCAAACAACTGTCCGAACTACTGAAAACTCTGACCTTGCTGGATCCAAATTTAACCATGGGTAATGGTGATCATGACGGCGGTATGAATAATGGAAACCGGTCCCCTTATGGACAAGACCAAACTTCTGCAATGGTAAGTGGAGTAAAGTATACGGTACACTACTACAGTGCAGCTAACCCATCCCATCGTTACTATATTCCCTCTTAGGCTGGATTCACATTCATTCCTGGTGATCCTCGTGGCTACTTTCGACTTTTGATGAATATGTGCATCGACTACGACACTGACATTATCCCTGATTCGGAACGAGCGAAAACTAGCGTGCTATCTCAACAATCGGACGAACTCTTACGGGAATGCTGGAGAACGTGGCGATTATCAGCTCCTTTCCGAACCGTACTGTATATGGAGCTCATCAAACAGCGATTCGATCAAGGCGTATTCAACGTGGACGACATCAGGGACGCCTTTCGAACTTTGGATAAAGCAATGAAGGAAAACGACATCAATAGTTGGACTTTATCGGATCGCGCAAATCTACTCTATATCTATGAAGGTATGGAACGCACTTTTGTCAAAGAATTGGCGGCTGGCTTATCCGAGTATTGGAAAATCAGGTACACACATCTCGAGGAATCTATTAAAAGAAAAAATCATGGCGCTTACTTAATTTGCTATTGCTCTAGCCCTGATTGGATCCGCGATTCGGTATCGATGCTGGACAGAATATACGAAGACCCCCTTTATCAACAAACCCATCCGAACCCTCTAAGCCAATACAAAAACCTAGTGGAAACTGTCGAGGTAACCTAGTAAACTTGATGCATGAATCCTTTTGTAGTTAACTCTTGCCTATCCATCCCTAGGGTGCTGCTGTCGAACGATGGAGAAGCCTGGAAAAGGCTTGTATCAAGGATTCCGACGATCTTACCAACTTGCTAACCTTGGCCGACAAACTTATCAAGGAACTTGTATCTCTCGCCACAAAGAAATTCAAGTCCCCAATCAAAGGGTAAGAATCCTCTCTTACTCCGCCTTAGCAACGCACCACTAACTATTTGCAATGACAGGGTCTTGTCAATACCGGGGATCGTCATGACTATTCAAATGCCATACTTTGCTTTGGAAATGGAAAACTGGGCCTACCTACCAGCAGCTCAAGATGCACCTATCGAAGTCACCTTTAATCTTTATCACAAAGTCCTTAGTTTGAAGCGGCTCTACGATCAATATGGCCCTCAGTAAGTTACTCGGCAGATGCGACTTTTGTGATGCTCACCTTGCTTCATTTGCTATTATAGACAAAAAGCTGCCTTATTCAAAGTAGAATCATGGTTCTTGTCACATGTGCGAAGGTGGTTAAAAACAACGGATGCTGCTACCCCTGAATGGGTTGGAAACGCTATAAAACAAGATGATGTAAGTGTACTCTTAGAGAAGGGAGGGGGGGGGATAAGGACCAAACTTAAACCTCTAACTATCATCGTATCTACCAGTTTAAGCCGACCAACAACATCACCATGCACTCTTCCTCTATCGTGGATCTATTTAGTCTCTTCCATCAGGCTGTCGATTTTGTCCAAAAGCTGCAGTGGCCCAACGAATATCAACGATGTCGATTTATGACCGCCTTGTCCAAGGTGATAGGTGTTGCCCTGACTCAATACACTTACGCTGTGGAAGACATGATTGCCGAAGATATCTACCCTCACTCCATACATGATCGGGATGCTCCTGGATCGCACTCATTTTTGGACAAAGCTAAGCTACAGCTCACTGGCAGTCGATCCTCTGTGCGCCCCGACAGCATACCGGATGACTTTACCCTCGAAGTAAGAACATAGCCTCCTTTTTCGATCTGCAGTAGTACTCACCCTCTTCTCTCCTCTCCTAGCTCTGTGTCAAGATCAACGATATCGAAGCTGCTAGATCAAGATTGGATCGGCTATACCAAATCATGGATGTGGATGAAATCGCGGAATACCTTCGAGAAAATGGCGGGACAACTATAGAAAAAGAAGATCAAGTCAACTACCTTTACTCCATCAAGGCGGTGCGTGCCGAGAATCTACAACCCTTGGACAGCAATGGACTTAGCGACCCGTATGTCATATTCGAAATAGATGGGAAGCAGGTGTGCCGAACAAGAACAGTCTACGAAACTTTGAATCCTCGGTGGGACCAAACCTTTGATTTATGGCTTGGCAACGAAACTGTCAGCGTGCTAGGCGTGGTTTATGACGAAGATCTGCTAACTGCTCATGATGAATGTGGTGTCGCCTGGTTCAAGCTCTCTCCCGAATACTTTGACGACTATCAATCTCACGAACTGGTCCTAGATCTTCATCCACAAGGGAAATTGGTCCTGCGCATCACTATGGAAGGGGAAAAAGACGACATCCAATTCTGGTTTGGCAAGGCTTTTAGAACATTGAAGCGGGCAGAGAATGACGCTGCTGGACTCATTGTGGACAGGGTAAATATGAATCATCATTCAATATAGACATCCATCTAACCCAAGCCCTTGCTTCATGTTGTCATATAGATGGGACGATATATACGACACTGTCTATCAAGAAAAGTACTGGACAAGCTACTGTGCCGGGACCGAAGCTTCTTCTCCTCATTCAGCAGAACTAACAAGCATGTGGAACCAAGCCTACAAGACTGTGAAGATTCGATTGTGCCCTTACTGGATTACCTGGAGCGGAACCTACATATACTGAACGATCATCTCTCGGAATCAAATATGCAGCTCGTTATACTCAAGATCTGGAAAGAAATCTTGGTGGCTCTAGAAGGTGTACTCCTGCCCCCACTATCGGAACATCATTCTGATATGCGCCCCTTGGATGATTACGAATTCCATATAGTTTTCAAATGGCTGGAACTTCTCAAGGTGCTGTTTAATGGTGGTGAAGATGGTGATGCCGTGCCCCTGGAGAAGCTTGAAAACTCACAATACTATGCCCTCCTCTCTATCAATGTGGCATACAACTTGGAAACGGATCAACTCATGCAAAGCTACCATGCAGCTGTCAACAACCAAGCCGAACTCAAGCAACGCGGAGGACGAAAAGCAGATCGCAGCAAGTCAGTCTATCATTCCAAGAACACTGTCCGCAAGAAGAAGGCTCCCAAAAAGTTACCAAGCGTGGCGGCTACGGCAGCAGCATCCATCGACCTACCCAGTGGAGAAGTGGTCCTACGTATCCTTCGAATGCGGTCCGGCAAGCATGTGCGCGAATTCCTGCGAACAGAATTTGAAAAACGCAACAACCCTCCTCCCCCTCCCCCTCCCCCTCACGCTGTCAAAGCACCCACTAGTCTTAGAGATCCTACTCCTCCTTTGCCTCCTCTCCCTCCTCTTCATACTTCTCGGTCTTCTAGTTCTTCTTTACCCCCTCCTCCACCTGTCCCTGCTCATCATGTATAATGTATACCCTCCCACACTCACGTTGCCAACAATAAAAAACATTCGAATTTGAACATCATCTTTCATCTTTTGACTTTTTTACACTCACCCTAATTAGTTGTAAAGCCCATTGGCAGAGTGATCCATGGTTGGTACCCTCGTAAAAATCATTGCCCCTTCATTATGTTAAAAATAGTTTTATTCTTTCATTCATTAATTAAATAAAAATCACTTGAAACCACCTCCATGATTACCGTCTCGATCCCTAGGGCCAAACTTTAGAGAGGGAGCTGAGAGTCTGCTGCTGTTGTCTGACTTGGCTTGTGGGGTTTTTGTGTAAAAAAATAATTTTACTCTGTGCCAAGCGCGCGAGCGAACAATTTTACCTTTTGATTGGACTACCTTACCTTGGGAACTCTATCTACAAAAGCACCATGTGGCATTCTCCAGGTGAAAGAATACCAAAATGCTGCCGATTTTTTCAAACCCCGCTTTTCAAAAAGGGTGGATCATCCTCCATGAAAAGTGTCCCTTTTTGTTGGACATGGGTTTTCTCGTAAAAGAGATAACAAACCTTACCCCACATTTTACATGAAGAAAGCGGTGTTTCGTATCTAACGAATGATGCTGAGGATGTGAAATTTGGTGGACGAATTGTCGGCCTTGGGGTTACTGGAATCAGTCACTATTTTGAGGCTTAAGGTAGCATTAAAGGAAGCATACCGCACAGATATACTTGAATTTTAACATGTTTCGATAGATATACATTTCATCTTGCTCCATGTGAAATTTAAAGATGGGTCATTCAGCTCGGTTTTGAAAAACAGGGCAACTCGTCACAAAAATTTACAACTGGAAATCGAAAAATTTCTAAAAAAAGTCAAGCGTGTCAAAACGCCGCCCACCCATTTTATTTCACACCTCGCCTTTTGGGCGTTGCAGTCGGTCCAGGGTTTCTAAAATGACTGGAACGTATTCTAGAGAGTAGGGTTATGGTTTCAATTATGTTTTATTGACTGGATGAGATTATGGTTAAGCTAAATGCAGGACTTGCCCATGCAATAACTAATCTAACGTAATGAGCTACGGAATGAATAAAGGGGGAGCTGGTCAGCGGTACCAAAGTGTCCAAATGAGAGTAGGCAAACAAGTAGTGATCTTTAGCAGTGCAATGGTTACAGAATCTACAATGGAATGGGGGCACACCTCAAAAAAAAAATTCAAGGGTTTCCCCATGTTTTTTACATTTGAAAATTTTAAAAAGGGCCTTTTTGGGCGACATGAAGCAGTGGTGGAGTCGTCATTAGCATCGTCGTCATCTTTATCGTCGTCGTCATCGTTGTAGCCGATCTAGTGTCAAAAGAAAGAGGAACAGTGCAAAAGGCAAAAAGTTAGTAAGGGTAAGCAAAAGATGAACATGACGTGAGAGGGGGAGAGTTACCGTTCGTTCGTGCGTTTGTCGTCGTGGAGTAAAGAGAATGACAATGGGAGGCAAAAAAGTGATGACGAGGGGAAGAAGGAGCAAAAGTAAAGGACGGGCAAAAAAAAGTTCTTTGTGGCCAAATCGGGGTTTAAAATGTAAAGTGAGTGCCAAGTCGTAACCATGAAGATACGAAGTTTATTGATTGTACTGTACTGTACAGCACGTAACTAGAAGCTACATACACATTACTATTCGAAGATTTGGTCATTATGCTCGACAAGATAATGCAAAGACTTGTTGAGCTGGGAGCGTCTTTCTTCGGCGTCATTGGCAGCGTTTTCGATGGTGATGTTGAGCTGCTGGGCAAAGTTGTTGATGGTGGTGATGATCGATCTACGCTTGTTCGAGAATTTTAGTTCTTTTCGTTCTTTCCTCCATTTAACACCCCATTGGCACTCCAGCGTCTCTACTGGGTAGCCACCAGCAAGCCCATCATATTATTGGCGGTAAAGATCAGAGATAGTCTTGATTCCACGGGTCAGTGGTGGTGGTTGCAAGAATAGTGGCGCTCGTTGTATCTTTATTCCAAATTGAATCCCGGGTATAGCTGGGACTCAAAGAGGAGACTCTTTGAAAGTGAATAGACTAGACATATTGGTATACTTATATGAAGTGTCAAAGGCGGAGGTTAAATACCAATTTTCATGCGTGATAGCGGAGTTTAGAATTTCAATTTTCTTATGAAGGCCTGCAGCTTACTTTTCCAGTTTTCTTCTTTCCGTTTTACAATTCATTCGCTCTATGCCACTTCTTTAATTACACAATGACTTCTCGACGGAGACAAAGCTCAAGTTATGGTGACGACTCCTTTGAATTTGTAGACTTCCACATTGTGCCTCGTCTTGTTGCAAGTTTGGAAGAAGCGTTATCGGTCTGGGGATTCAACAGCCATTCTCACGATGTATCCTCCCTCAACGATCCTTGCTTTGAATCCACGGAATCACCCATCCACAACAAACAGCAAAGTATAGTTGTTGGCAATGACATATTTGAATTGACGTACCACCAATGCCCACCAGCGACAGTACACTCCAAGACGACTCTACAACATCAACACCAACAGATTCCTCTCTCATTCGAAAATTATTACCAATTCACCATGGCGGCTTCTCATCCACTTCATCGCTGGTCTGGAATGGATCGCTTCTTTATCTTGGCGCCAGTGCTATCCAATTCGAAGCTAGCAAAACAATCTGGAGCTTCCAAACCCAACAACGACCAACAGCAATTGCACAAGTTACTATTCTCAGCTTGCACGACAGCGTTCAACAATATCCATTGCACCGGCATTCCCGTATTTATACCTGACAGCCACAACCATACAAGACACGACGCCTATATCGGTTTTATGCTTCAACGTGTGGGTAAACATGACACTTTGGATATACGGTTTGATTCCGCGGTGCTGCCACTTCTATCTCCGCCTCATATCAACAACTTGCAGGTGCTCTTCAGACGTCATTTGAATGCTGATCGCTCAGAAAATGGTAATACAGATGATCAGGAAATAGTGAAAGTACTCACACTCACATTCTTACTCTGCTGCTCCGAAAAAAGGTCTTCCCCCTCTCTCATCGACTGAACAAATCGCCTTATTGAAAGGAGTAGTATTCACTTATCACTACAAGAATTGGTACAACAAGTCCTGGAAACAATGGGGTGACGAATCTACAGGCTCAAGCAATAACATGTATGACAACAACAACAGGTGCTGCAGGGATCTACCTTTTGGTCCTTACAATGACCCTTTGCGAACCATCACACTCGAAGCGATCTTCCCCCTTGTCACCAACGCACCAGAAGAACGATACACTTGTGACACACCAGATATGAACACCTTATCAACTAGCATCTTGGAGCTGACCACCGAATTTGCCCCTCCCTCTCAACAGCGGGCTTCTTTATCGACACTACTTGACAGCTTCCTGTCAAATTGTCGTAGCTCTTCGTCCAACAACCTTCACGATCTATGCACCAACACTAATGATTCAGCCAAGGGATTATCAGGGCGGCGCCAATCGACCGGAATCATGCGAAACATCCTCCATGCAATGGGCCAGGGGGGATCAGATATACGCCATCAAACAAAGGCATCAAATACCTCCAAGTATGACCCGACAGACAGCATTGTGGATGCGCTATTCAGTACCTGTACAGCAAATGGTATCGGCAATTGCAACAACTTGGCCAGCAACAGCAACTATATCAAACTGAGGGATGGAAACAGCGATCTATCGATTTACACACCTCGGAATCTCGGGCTACGATTGAAGTATGGTACGACAGTGCCTTGGAGGTCCCTTTTATGGAACTTGGTGGTCTTTGAACTCGATGCTTTCCAAACTATGGACAAGGGTGGGCGTAACGCAGCTTCATCATCGACGGAATCCTCGTTTATGGACTTTCTGACGACTCTATGGGCTAAAATCATGCGACGTATCCGATGGCACTGGGTCAACATTATACCGATCCCTAACGTAGACTCTTACCTCTATCGTCCCTCTGCCGTTGATGACTGCGATGGTGCCACTTTGGGCATTGACCTTAGCTTTGATATAGTAAGTGGATTTTGTCACATGGAGGGTTGAAGCAAAGAAACTCATAATTTTTTGCATAGTTGCACCAAAAGCTGGCCATGGTTAACTGCTGCATTCACCAGAGCATCAAGGAACTACCAACCGACGATATGCTCTCCTCCTCTTCTTTGGAATCCACACCAACACCTTCTGGTGATGCATTGGTGAGCAAGACTTCCCCTATAGCTATCGACAAAAAGGTAAAGTAGGCTGTGCCCAATGCGGATGTATCAACTTTTAACGCAGCGCTTTATTTCAAAGGGTCAAAGGCCTTTACACCTTGACGATGCAATCTCTGATATGGACGACGACGATTTTAACCAGCAAACATTTGACAGTCGGTCCAGCTTCTTCATTGTATCCAAAAACGACAGCGAACGACCAAACAGCTATCCGTACTCATCATCTTCCGTATCTGTCGGCATGTCGGAGTTTACCCACACCATGCATGAATCTTTTGTCGGAGTCGAGCCTCCAACGAGCACGGAATTGGGCCAACATCGACTCTCCCTTCCTGGTGCCACTGCTGATGATGATAGATCCACTGCAAAGATGAATGAAACCTTTGAAGGAAGGAGCCACCAACATGAAACTCTCTTGCTTCTGAAGACGAAGGCACCACTTTGGGTACCCCTAACACAGGTAAGAAACGATTGCCACGGTTTGAATACAACTAAATCTCCTTGTATTGTAGTGCTCAGGGTTTATGACCGAGGATATGATACAAGAACAAGCCGAGATCTTTGAAAAAATGGGAACTTCGGAAGATGCTACTCATCAGCGCGCCAAATTGCAATCAGCGCAGCTATCATCTGGTAAGTCAGGAGTAATGAAGGGGGAATGTTAGTCTTTAGAGATCGAAAGTGCCCTGATTTTATTTGTGTTGTAGATATGCAGTCTTTCAAAGCGGCCAATCCTCATGCGGTGTTGGAAGACTTTGTTAGATGGTACTCTCCAAAGGACTGGGTGGAAACAAGCAAAGATGGCCACTCTTATGGATGTCTAAGCGCAAGGATGTCAGAACCAGGCAATATTTGGCAAACACTGTGGAAGGTAAAAAGAATCAAAAGTTGACACTTGGGATTTAACCGCTTCCTTTTAGAGCTCAGATAGGATTCCTGCATCACGTCAGCCATCATTATTCAACCTCACTCAGGAAGGGGAACGGGCGTTACACTACCTTGAATCCATTCAGGTACACGAAGTGTTCTCAATGTAAGTCTATGTAAAGGTGATATAGTTACATCATGATGACTTACTCTTCTTCCTATTGTCTGTATGGTAGGTTACTGCCGACCGTGGGGCTAATCATGTATGATACGCTGGCCAGTCATCCAGCTGTAAAGTATATCCGTCCTGTAACTTTAGGTCTGATTCAGCTTGCGGATGAACTCATCAACTACCCCTGGGATTCACTAAGGTAACGTTGGGCGGCTCAAAAATGAAAAAGCGATGGCCTGACTTTATTTTGGTACTCCTTGTAGGAATGGCACGTGCAGCGTCCAAGGAATCATCTCCAAAGTCAAATATGGGGAATCTATGCTTTGCAAATCAATATCACTGCTTTCAAAGGTAATCATACTCTATGCCCTATGTCTCCATGACAACTAACCCCTTAATTTCAGCTCCCGAAGCAATATGATCTTGTGGAAAGCTTGTTGACGAAATCAAGAACCCGGGTGGATAAAGAGGAGGAACAGGACGTAGTACTTTGCTTGTACAAGAATGACGGTAAATCATCCCCTCGCCCATTGTAGCCCCGATAGCTTTGTCTCTTATCGCATCATTTCTTTGTATTCACCATAGACGGTAGCCCAGGAAAGCCCACCCACAAGGAATATCTACTTTACATGAACACAAATCCTCTTAGTGTAGACAATCCATTACCCCAAAGACAGTATAGCCTAGTGAAGAACAATGAAGTCCGCTTGATGTTTATGCATTGTGGGGGACAGGGTCCATCATCTTGAAATGAAAAATATATTTAAACTCCGATATCTTTTGGGGGGGTTATCCAGACAACTTTTTTTTTTCTCCTTCTTCCTCTTCTTATCACTTTTGAAATGTGGCGAAAAGAACAGCACTTTGTTACGATACGAAAAGACATGGATACAACACCTACACTTGATAATGGTGGATGTTACAGCGCTGGGGCATTGTGCGATATGAAAAGAATCTCAAGTAATGGATCAGCGATACCAAGTTGGTGCCCTCGACGACGACAAGGAACGACTGGTGAAGGACATATCATTTATCAGGGCAACGAATTCGACATTTTTGGCAGCGAACCCATCATTCATACGAATCCTGACGACGATCCCTGCACTTCTCGAGCAAGCACTAGACTTTCGGTTATGAATCATGGGCAATATCAGTACGGCCATAGTCATCACCACCACTACCACCCTCACTTCCAGCACCATCAAACATGTCCGTCTCTAGGCAACAGCAATCACAATCACAGCAACAAGCGAAAAGCCCATGTAGAAGAAGACTCTCTTTTGTGCGATCAAGAAACAGGAAACCATAAACATTGCCGCTTAGAGACCACCTCCTCGAACGCTGCTGGTGATAGGTCTCGACCGTCGGTGCTTGGGACCCACTTTTTTCTCCATACTACGCCAAGAGGTGCTCCGGTGGATTTATTCAAGCCCAACAACGACGATAAAAGTAGTAACTGCTTCTGCACTCAACATGTCATCTACTCTTGAATCTTCTCCCAGGTGGCCTTTATCACTTTGTACCATAGCATATCGACTCATCTCCCTCTTCCCTTTAAAATAAACCAGCCTTGATTTGATGGGATGCATATTTAAACTCAACTCCGACTTTTTTTTTTTTTTTT
>LT550481.1:373640-388867 GCA_900079185.1 Absidia glauca
TTTAAATGTGAAATAATGCTTCTTTACTGTCTAATCTTCAGTGCATGTATGACTTTGAAAGAAGCTGTATGTGTTCGAGATAGTGTAACCACTGCATGAACTTATAAAGATTGAAATTAAATGAATGCTAATGATAAAGGAACAAATGACAGCTAACCAACAGAATGCTTGTCCGTGAGTTTGACGGGCCTGCATCATTTTAAAGTTCAAACTCCGATGAAGTGGAACAAATGTGAGAGCCCTGACTTTTTTTCTCTCTCTCTCTCTCTTTCTCTTTTTCATCCTGAATACAATCTTCTTCTCGCCATCTTATAGTTAGTATGATACCTGTAGACTTCCGTAATAGTTATGCTCCTATAAGACCTTCTTCTGAACTCCTACGATCAAGAAGAAGCATCTACTCTGAACATTGTAAGTAAGCGGCGGAGAGACTCTAGACCTCTTTTACTAACCAAACTAAAAATTCTTCTTATGGGTAGCTGAACAGCTTAATAGCTGGTACGATGACTTGCAACGATACGAAAAGTGTCTCGAGGACATGGCTTCCGTCACTCTGGATCAGGTATGTATAAGGAATGCAAAGACTCTTACACAAGAAGCGAGACTAATAAAGTCATCTCGTCTTAACCATGTTACTGTAGAACTTTAAGGAGGAACTACAACATGTCGACCAATGGTTCTGCTACTTGTCAGATGCCGAACGGACGGCCACTATCTACACACTTCTCCAGCACTCCTCGCCTATTCAAACTAGGTTCTTTATGAACATTTTGCAACAGCAGAAACGCGATTCGATACTGACATTATCTGACCAAGGTAACACGACTGTACCACCCCTTCCCCTTCCTCGTTTTGTCTCTTCTTATTTGAAGCCTCACTCTTACTTTGCGGTTATTTTTAGAAACCTCACCATTCCATCAAGCCGAGAAGGAAGCCAGTCAACGCTTGATGAACGTCATTCCCTACAAGACTGGTCATCCGAAAATGGGCCCTCCTCCTCCGCCTCCGCCCCCCTCTTCCATGACCCAGGCCTACAATCGTCACTCTATTGCTTTTGGTGACATGGAGGACAACCATCACCACCTCTTCCCTTCACCTTCCAACTCGTCTTCATTGTATGGCATGGCTGCCGGCAACAGTCAGCAACAGCAACAGCAGCAACAGCAACTCAATGTCCCTCATCCAACCCACTCTTCCAATTCTTTGATCACCCCTCGAACCTACGCATATCCACGCTCTGCTCGATCAAGACCCTCTTCTGGCATTGACATTGACTCTTCACCCGACTTTTTCTCGTCCTGGCGATCATCTGTGGTGGGCGATCGTGGATCTATCATCGAACGATCAAAGTCAGCTGATCTTTTTAATGAAGAGAACAATGAATCAAACATCTCTATGGCTTCCCGTGATGGTGGTGGTGGTGGATTCCAGCCCTGGGGTACTTCCTCCTCCTCCTCAAGTCTGCCATTCAATGATCACAACCCTTCCTACTCGGACAAACCCTTACCTCGGATTGCAACAGTGACGGAGAACGATGAAGAAACGAATCACCACCTCCAGCAGCAACCGTATCATCATCATGCAAGACTATCGACTGTCAACGGCGGCCAGTCATCGAACATGGCGTTCGCTTCTTCTCACATGAAGACTTCCTTCGCAACAACATCATCACAGCCATCCTCCTCCACCACCACAGTCTTGTCACCTGCCTCGGCTTTTGCAAAGTACTACTCTCAGTCTACTCCCTCGGCATCTTCTTCGACCACCACGACGACGACATCTTCCCCTGCATCTCCTGCACGTCAACCTCATCCATACAACCATGATCATCAGATCCCGACGACAACGACGACGATGGATAAGAACTTTGGTCACTTTTTAGATCCCAAGGACGCTTTTGTCGACGATCATGACTATTTGAGCGACCACAGCGACACCTCCCACCGTAGCGGCAAACACAAAAAGACCCGCTCTCCCTCAAAGCAACAACAAGATAAAAAGACGGCGGACGATACAAACGTGGATATGGACTTGTTAAACGGTAAGTCAAAAGCGTACAACCTCCTTCTCCACTCACACAAATTTTTTTTTTCTCGGGGTGGGTTTAGACGTCCCTGGTTGGTTCCGTAGTTTAAGATTGCATAAATACAATGCGATCTTTGAGCCCATGCGCTGGCAAGACATCATCCAGTTATCAGATCAAGATCTCCAAGACAAAGGCGTCGCTGCTTTGGGTGCCCGCCGGAAAATGATCAAGGTATTCCAAACCGTCCAAGACCATTGTAAAACAAATGTAAGCCCTCTCCATTTCCCTTTTACTTTTTGCTAACCTTTCCTCTTCACTAGGATATCCCCTATTAGGACAGTCTTTGCTGGACAAGCCGATCCCCCCTTATACACTCTCAGTTTTATACCAGCCTTCCCCCTTTTACAATATGATTTATCCACTAGTGATCTTTTTTTTTTTTTATGTATGTGTGTGTGTGTGTGTAGTCGAATAAAAAACAAGGTGGAATGTCTAACTTGTGATTATGGCTTGTTTAGTTCTTGGCAGCAGCAGCGGCATTGGCCTTGAAGGTACCCTTCTTGGCGAATCGTTGGTTGCGAAGGAATTTGGCGTCAACCTTAAAAAGGAAAAATGTCAAAAAGTGAGTCTCAGGGGTCGGTAGATTTGGGTTTTCACTTACACCCTTGAGAGAGGGGTACTTGTGTTGGCGAGGCTTTTGGATGCCGTTACGGTGAGCCTTTTTGTCTATGGTGGTGAATGGTCAGAATGAGCATGTGGTGCTGAGTTCGGTACAACCGACTTACTTTGGTTGTGGTTGGTGTGGTTCTTTGACTTGGCCATTACGTCACTACATAAAAATAGATCCTCGTTAATCACAATGGATGGGTGGATGGATGGATGGATGGATGGATGGGTGAATGGATGGATGGATGGTTTACCACTGATGTTTACAAAAAAGTTGAAGAGGAAAGCGAGAACAGACGGATCGTGAAGAGTAGGTTAGTGCAGGATTCAAATCCCCGCCGCACCATTGGCAACTCCGACTTGCATAACTGTGAGGCGAACGGCTACAAGAACATCTTCTTCATGTCATGGTTGCTCCTCTCATATTGGAAGGCACTCTTTTCCTTCCTGCGAATGGATACTTACAGGACGCATGAAGTGGAGATCTTTTGTAGGTACCGTTAGTTTTCAAACGCCGCCATTCATGCAAATGTTGAATGTCCGCCGAAGTGCCATTCCTTGGTCAATAACTCCGAGACTTTTCTCTTGTTATTTTTTGAAGTCAAGAGCTTACATGCATCATTTCATAGTGCAAAGTATAGTAGTGATGGTCCTGGTACATTTAGCTCTCGTGGACGGAGTTCAAAAGTAAGTTTTACCTCAGCGGATAAAGTAGTTGCCATGGCAAAGCCTAAATTAGAGTACGCGCAGCAAATTTGATATGCCGCCTGCCAATCGGGGAATAGAATTGATTTGAACAAGGGCTTTTCCAGTTTTTTTCTTCCTTTCTTTGCTTCTCTTTCCTCTTTACTTTTGTTGTCGACATGTCTTCGCCTAGCCCAGCTCCACCCATCACCATAAACGGAATCAAAGGTATCGTATTTGATCTTGATGGAACAATGATTGATACAACACCTTTGGTCATCAAGCACTGGTACGCATTTGCCGAAGAACATGGATTGGATCCTGTCAAGGTATTATCAAAAGTGCATGCAATGGCCACCCTAACCGACTCTTTTGCTTACCTTTTTGCTTTTAGATCTTGGCGACATCTCATGGTAGACGCACCATTGAAACGCTTGGGGAATGGGTACCCGAAAAGGCCACTCCTGAAATAGTGGACTTTTATGAACAGAGACTAGCGGACGAAACGGATGGACTGACAGGTAAAGAAGCAACAAAGAGGGGGTGGGTCAAAGTAGAGAAAGTTGACCGTTTCGATTAGTGCTTCCTGGTGTCATGGCTTTACTGGATAGTATTCCTCTTGGTAAATGGGGTGTCTGCACAGCTGGAACGTCTTATATGGCTGTCAAACGCTTAAAACAGTGCCATATACCTGTACCCGAAAGCTTATCGACCGGTGACAAGGTAAAATCAAACATGGATGGTGTATACGATTCTGATTTAACGGTGGTATGATAGGTGGAACGAGGCAAACCCGACCCTGAAGGCTATTTGAAGGCTACAGAAATCTTGGGTGTCTCTCCTTCCGATTGCCTAGTCTTCGAAGATGCTCCTGCTGGTAAGTGTGATCGTCTTGTACCACTGCAGTCAATGCCATACTCACTCTAAACTCTTTTTGAAGGTGTCCGCGCCGGGAAAGCTGGTGGCATGAAGGTTATTGCTTGTACGACTACTCACACTGCAGATCAATTGAAAGAAGCTGGAGCCGATCACGTTGTTTCCTTCTTGACCGATGTCTCTGTCTCCAATCTCGGTGATGGCACCATGGCTGTCAAAATAGAACAAGCAGTATAGATCTTTAGTACCTTGATTGTAGATTATGGAAGTGAAATAAAAAAAAGGTACATTTGTTTAACATAAAGTGGCTCGATCGTGGAGTGGATGTGGTTTGTTTGATGGTTTTGGAAGGGCAGGGCTACCTCGATACGTCCCATGTCAAATCCACTGGGCATGTAGAAAATGTGACATTTAAACTCCGCCACTGCCTCTTAAATCTTTTTTTTTTTCGCTTTGGGCAACCTTCTCTTTCTTTCCTTTTCTTTTTACTAATCGGAACAAACTTGGTGAATTTACGATAATGGCCAAGAATACCACTCTATCCACCACAAAGACCAACACGAAACCTCCTCTTCTTCATTTGACTGGCGGAGCCATCTCAGGCATGGTGGCATGTCTTACGCTACAACCACTGGATCTTATCAAAACACGATTACAACAACAAAGGCAAGACCACCTGGCTTTCTTACGAGAGGCCAAGCTTAAAGGTCTTTTGGTTGCACCTCAAAAAAGGTATGTTGCTTTAGGTGGAACGTGGGGCGCTGTCATGGACAAGTCTCACCTGCTTCTATGTTTTTGTATCTAGTACCATGTATTCGACGATTCGTGACATTGTGGCCAACAAGGGTATGTTTGGTTTATGGCGCGGGACAGTACCTACCATCCTAAGGTAAGTGTAGACCGTCTCCTACTTTATTGAAGATAACAGACTGAACCCTTCTTCTCCCTTTTTTGGATAGAAACGTACCAGGGTCAGCCATGTATTTTTTCGCCCTTTCTGAAATCCGAACGATCCTGGCTCGAACCCGAACCACCTGGCAACCCTGGCTATCAATCAAAAATACCTCTATACATGAACAGAAACAATGGGAAAACTTGGTCTCTGGTATGTCTGCTCGTGGTGCGGTGGGTTATGTGATGATGCCCATCACTGTGGTCAAAGTCCGCTATGAGGTTGGTCAAAACATGAACGCTATCCAACCATCCATCTAATCACCTTTTTGTCTATCTCCTTATCAGAGCAACTTTTACAACTACAAATCTATGACCGAAGCCTTTGGATCGATTATCAAACATGACGGGATGCGAGGACTGTTTGCTGGATATGGTGCAACGTTTATAAGAGATGCTCCTTTTGCTGGTATCTACCTATTCTTTTATGAAAACTGTAAACGGAGGGCGAATGGTAAGGAGAAAATGGGACAAGTGAAACAAAAGAGGGCCAAGGAACTGATAACAAAGTGGATTTAGTATGGACCGAATTGCATCAATACCAAGTGGCCAATGCGGTGATCAATATGGGCTCAGGGGTCGTTGCTGGAATGACCGCCACTATCCTCACACAACCTTTTGATATGCTCAAGACCCGAATGCAATTAAAGCCCACCATATACAAGAATCTGTTACAGGCTGCAACCAAGGTTTTAAAGGTAAGCAAGACTCAATATCAACTGTATGACTGTATGCTGAATAACATGACTTTTTGAATGGCGGGCTTATAGGAGGAAGGTGTCATGGGCTTCTTTGATGGCATTAGTGTTAGACTGATCAGGAAACCTCTAAATTCGGCCATTGCTTGGACGATCTATGAAGAGATTCTAAGATGGTATACCCGACAACAAACATTGGAGAATCATCTATGATCAACGTCCTATCCCCCTTCCATTCCCCTAAACCCTTTATGCGCATATACACTTATACATACTTCTGTCATCACAATCATCCACTATTCTTACAAGTACTTGCACTAGATAATAGATTCTCTCGTTATATTATTGTCTACAGACCACCACTTTTTATACTATACACCCTTCATTCCAAATAAAAAGCATACTTCTACTTATTATCTGCTCTTCTTATACGGAAGGCCCTTTGTGCAATCAAGTCAGGTTAGGCTCACTGCTTTCTCTATCCCCACATGAAAACGTGGGGTTTTAAACTCCTCCCCACGGCTCTGGCGAAACTCCGTAAGTACTCCAAAAGTTGCCCATCTTATTATCTCTCTTCTTCTTTGCTTCTTCATCACTTTTATTTTCGCATCAACATTAACATGCAATCATCAATGACTCGATATATATAGAATCATCCGCAAGGTAACTACCTCCTTTTTACAAGCTTGTCCATCTTTTGCCTTACCTTGACTAACATTTGCCTTTTGCATCATTGGTCCTTTTTTCCTAGGTGATAGGCACTCTGGCACCAGGACTGGACGGGCCTTGCAATTTTTTATAGTTGCACTCACTTTGCCTTTGTAGATTCTAAAGCCAGTACACTTCCAAAAAGCCCCATTCCTTTGCTCACTCCCTTCGGACACTACCACTGATACATTTGGCACCGCAGACAAGATTTCACCCTTCTTCATTTCGTAGCTCATTACACTACATTAGTCATTCCAAGTCCTGTACATATCTTCGCATTCCCCCTCCCATATAGCTTAAAGATAGTCTCAATCATTCTCTTTGACATGACACTAGGTCAGCTCTTCCAGACCCTGTATATACCTTTGTAACCTCCCCCATTTAGCTTGAACATAGTCTCAGTCAATAAAACTTACTTGTAACACTTTTCCATTTTTGACACTTTTACATGACTAGAACCCTGGCATCTCCATTGCTAGGGTCTCAATGAGCAAAGTTTTATAATTGAACATCAGATTCGGCAAATCAAATGTAGGCATGCCATGTGTACGGGTATAAGGATTTTGTGAAGGCTATGCGCCATCGGGTGAATTGCACCAATGTATATCAAATGACAAGGACTTTTGTAAAAGATTGAAGTCGTGGAGATGGTTTCAAGTAGATTTTATTGAGCGAATGAGACTATGTTTAAGCTATATTGGGGGGGGGGAGACTGCGAAGGACTGTATATTGTCCAGGAGGAAGACAGGTACAGGACTTGCCATGGAATGACTAATCTAGTGTAATGAGCTACGGAAGAACTGGTCAATGGTGCCAAAATAATGTGCGGTAGTGTTCCAAGGAAGTGAGTTGTGCAGTAGTGCTTTTGGGAAGTGCAATGGCTACAGAATCTACAAAGGAAAAGTGAGTGCACCTAAAACAATTGTGAGGGATCCCCCCCTTTTTTTTCGTAATCCCTAATCTAAACACATGGTCTTCCAGGACTGCTGCCAGAAAGCCGATATTCGTTGCCATTTCATTTGATCAACTAAGAAAAAGGAGCAATGATGCAAAAGGTAAATGAGGGTCATGGGTAAGACAAAAGATGGACAAGTTGGTAAGAATGAGAGAGTTACCCTGCGTTCGTCGTTCAAGGTTGTTGTGTAAAGGGCAATTGTTCGTTTTGCGGTACTAATGTCGATGGAAAGAAAAAAGTGATGAGGAAGCGAAGAAGAAGCGAAGGAAGGGTGAAAGAAACAAAAGCTCTACTTACACGCCAATATCGGAGTTACTGTTTTTTGCACGCAGGCGGAGTTTAAAAACATTCAGGCTTCCCTGAATTTCTGCATGAATCAAATTCACAATGTCATGATACTTTATCAAAGAGTAGATTTTATTGGACAAAAAGAGTTACAGTCAATTTTTAAGAGACAAAGAGTATAATACAGGAAGGAATACATGAAAGAGAGAGGAAGGTGGACCAAAGTAAGGGATGTATATGATGGGGGGGAGATTGATTGCGTCTTTTTTTTCATGATACAAGATAAAAGGTTATACAAGGTGGGGGGGAGGGGGAAGGGAGCAAAACGCATTATGTTTAGGCCTTCTTGCTGAATTGATCTTCGGTAACACCCTTGCCCATAGCGGCGGTAGCAGCCACACCACCAGTGACGACCTTGATCAGTTCATCCACGTAGCTAGCGCCAGACCACTTTTGATGTTGGAGCACATCGACATCGTGTTCACGTTCTTTGCGTTGGACGTTGCTGACATATCCGTACATACCACGTTCCTTGAAGCTGCGGGCAAAGGTGGCAGTGGCAAGAGCGTTGGCATGGAGACCACCCAGAGTGATGAATTGCCAGACAAAGCCGAGCTTACCCAGTTGCCAAACGTAGGATTCCATATCATCGTCAGTCATACCAGCAGCATCCCTAAGTCAATGAAAGAATGTTAGTTCTCATACAATTATATAAGCTCGATTGCTGCTGCTCTTTTATAGACTTACCAGTTGAAGGAAGGAGACAAGTTGTAGCACAGTTTGGCTTCAGGATGGACAGCCAAGACACCCTTGGCGAATTGTTCAGCTTGAGAGAGGATAGGTTTCTTGGTTTCCATCCATAACATATCAGCAAAGGGAGCAAAAGCAATGGCACGGGCAGTAGCAGCTTCAGTACCACCTTCGTAACGGTAGAAACCTTCACGTACACGAGGAGAGTCGCAGTCCCAGAAGAGTTCCACACCGTAAGACTTGGCAATAGCACGGGCATCAGTGTTGGACTTGAATTTGATCTTGTTGAGGAATTCGTCAGCAGCTTGAGCCTTGCCAGCCTTCTTCAATTCGTCAGCCACAGCAGTACCATAACGCTTCAGACCAGCCTTGGCAATCCATTCATCTTCAATGGCTTGGAGAGCGCTGCCAGATTTACCTTGTTGTTCAGCTTCAGTCATCAAAGTGGCCAAAGGAGGAAGTTCGACAGTGGCACCGACCAAGAATTCGTGATCACGGACGTCAATGTTGCTGCTAATCAAGGTGGCGGCTTCGGCATCGGAACGAGCCACGACGATGTTTTCCACACCCATGATATCGTATTGTAAACGGATGGCGACCAAGCGGTTGATGTGTTCGGCAATAGGGACCAACACCTTACCAGCCATGTGGCCACATTTCTTGGTACCAGGAGATTGATCTTCGACGTGAATACCGGCAGCACCACGCTCGACAAACATCTTGGCCAACTTCATCACAGCAGTAATACCACCATGCTATGATAATAAGGGGAAAAAGAGCAACGAATCAGATCCTCGAATCCTTTTGTCATTATGCCATTACTACTACTTACGCCAGTGTCACCGTCAGCAACAATAGGGCGGAGGTAATCAATCTTGGGAGTGTTGGCACGCTCTTCAGGAGTCATGGACAAACGAGCTTGACGTTGCTTGCGGTCATGGAAAAGCTGAGCGTTGAAGAGATGTTCCACCTTGTTAGGGACGGTGTCCATGGGATAATCAGCAAGATCAGGTCCAGGTTCGTTGGAGGTGGAGGCAGTAGAGGAAGATTGCCAGCCAGAGACGTAGACGGTTTCAATACCAGCACTGGCCATTTGAGTCACCTATACACACAGAAGGGGTGAGATTCGCTGAATGGCAAGCATGTCGCTTCTTCATGTCAATCGTTTTACCTGAACGGGATCCAAAGCACCGAAGGTATGACTAGTTTCACCGGTGGCCTTGTTTTTTTCGATGAGCTTCCAGAGTTTCTTGGCCATGGCATCAGAACGGTAATTGGTAGGAAGTTCACCACGCTTGGAAACGACTTGTTCGGCAGTGTACACACGCTTCACATTACGGAAACGAGGAGAAGCCCACCATTGCTTAACTTGTTCAACTTCTTGTTGGAATTCGATGAGTTCTTGATCAGCCATGATTGTAATTGTAATAGGTTTATGCGTACAAAGGAAAGAAAGAGGATAAAGAGAGGGGGCTTCCCCAGACACTTTTAAATAGAGGTCGTTTTTCAAATCCCGCCCAGGCAAACTCCGCTCAAGTCAAAAATACACCAGGGATATATCATGAGCTTGTTTCTTTTTCTCCGGCTTCTCCGCATGAAACTTATCAGATCGACCCTTACTGTATATCCATTGTACTCATTCCTTGTCCAGATCGTTCTCTTGAGATTATATATCCAACTTGTATTCCATCCCCTTCCACCTGTATTCAAAAAAGATGGATTGACGGGCAAGTAGACGTGGGAAGGTTCAAGTAGTAAAGTGTACCAAAAACAGCTCGCCCCAATAGATCGATAGAGTGTAAGATTAGGATTAGTTACAGATTTAGCTTTTCCGTTCGAGAACGACAATCAGAAAAAGTGATGCCACCTATACACATGTCTCCCTATAGTCTGTCTGCGGTATTTGAACAGGTGATTCTTAACCGACCTTATGTTTTCTCAATACAATGCTTCAACGTTGTGAAAGGAGGGCGATGTGGAATGAGAGACATGTTCCCTTATCCTTGGATCTTTCATGTCTTGCATGAAGTAAGCTGTGTAACGGGCGGAGTTTCAAAAGGGTATATTTGTGTGGGGTCTTCAAAGTCAGGAACAGATGCTCACCCACCTATCTTTGAGAATCCGCTTCATTGTGTTTTAGCGAGTAGTATAGGGCAGGTCATCACTACCCGTGAAAAAGTGCAAAAATCGAATACCATCACTAAATTGAGAGAACTTTGGTATGAGATCATCAAAGCAAGTGGCCCAAGCATTGCCAAATCAGATCGCCTATAATCCCGGACCTCGAAAAGTATCTCTTAAAAGTCTTAAATAATCCCTAACATTGACACTTGTGAGTTTATTAAAGACTAGTACACTACTATATGACTAAAGTTCTAACTCTACACCCAATCAGTTGGGGCAGAAGAATAATAGCACCTTCAACCCAACCCAATGTACTAAGATCCCCATCCGTTTTCTTGTTTTCGAGCTTAAAGTGCCAGGGGGGGGGAGGCATCCAGAAGGACACAACTTGACCCAGGGTACCAAACGTTACCACCGACTGGCCAATGTAGCCAACCCAAGTAGACTGCTTGCCATTGCATCACAAATCCTTGCCAACGGTTATGAAGTCTTGTAAGTCTACGATGCCTTGACGGTCCAATGGCGATGACGGATTATCTTTTCATTTCGTACCTACATAGGGACAGGTCAGGGTGATCATGTACTCCCGGTATTTCCTAACCCAGACTTACAAGACCGATACATTTCATGCAATCAGAGCAAATCTGCCGAGAAAAAAAAAGGGGGGTGAGTTTAGATGTTAGATGCCATATTAGGAAGTGGCCATGGCAAGATGCATGAATGTCAACTTGCCTCTGTCCCATTGAGTGTAAAGTCCTCCAACCAGTTTCTTGATCCTGGAAAAAGTTGCGTCTTAAGTTTGGTAGCTTGAAGATGGGTACAGTAACATAATTTAGATGAGCCAAGTATGTTTGTGTGAACGGAGTGTCGTCCCAGGCCAAAAAGATCTTTTGCCCCGTATTCCGCTTTGAGCAGAAACCATGCTGTCATACATATAACAAAAAAGTTAGATTGAAGCGTATATGAGTCTCAATTTCAATCAATGGGTATTGTTGTTCATAATCTACTCACCAATCAGCCTTTTACGAGGTGTTGGTAAGGAAGAAGAGAGAGGATTTTCCCCGCCCAACTTCAAAAAGGTCAAGTCAAAAATTTAGACTCCGACGAAAACTCCCACGATCAAGAATGAAATTTCTTCCAGGCCTCAATCTTTCTTTCTCATTCACTTGCTTATCACCTTTTACAATGCAAAACATCTTTGACGTAAAAAAGAACGATAAAGACTACTACTCCATACTGGGTTGTGTGGAGACTAGTTCGGTAAGACCAAAAAATCACAAAGGCATTAGCGACATGAGGAGGACTGACTGTTATCTCCACATGCATTACATAGATCGATCAAATCAAAGCTGAGTACAAACGGCTTGCCCTCCTCCATCATCCCGATAAGAATAAAAGCATGGAAGGTAAGACGTTGAAAAGATAGGCAATAAGCATTGGTGCTAACACAGTCTCTGATTGTAGATAGTCAATACCCACTGATAAAAGAAGCCTTCGATGTGGTTGGAGATCCTCAAAACAGAGCCAAATACGATCGTTGGAGACAAAGTGGACTCTGCATCCCATTTGAAGACTATATTCAACTCAGCGGACATGCTCAGGTAAGCTGAGCCTAGACACAGTATAGTGTTCATGGACCTAACGTTTTCGATCTGTTAGACAATCCATTGGCAAGCCCTACCAACCCAACTGACCTTGACCAAAGACACACAGCAACCAACGAACACACAACACCAGCACCTGACTTGTACTATACCCGAACCTAGACACCAATTACCGAAGATTCAACTAGAAAAAGGCTCGTTTTGGTCAAAAGGCAACAATAGCGACAAGTACGCCAAGTTTAGAAACTATGAAATATGATATGTCGTCTTCCTTCTTCCCCTTTTTTGACTGTATTGTGTTGTATATTCCCTTTGGTGTTCCTTCCTCCATATTCTCACCTTCCACCTACACATTCTCTCCCCCTATTCTCCTGTCTATAGTCTAGTTGTAGTCCTTCTGTATAGTCAACATAATCTCAATAAAGACACCGGTTTTGTCCTTTAGATCAAGCAGTATACTCAACGACAAATCAACTCGATACATCATTTTGTGTGCGTTGGCGGGTGATTTGGCGTAAACTTAATTTTCCGTTGTTTAGTTTGAAGAAAAGACAAACCTTGGAAAACGTCTCGCTTTTTTTGAAGCCCATTTTTCTTGTAAACGGGATGGACAACCCAACTTCAAATTTGACATGGAATCAGAAGTGCTTTTTATCTATCGACTGATACCAAGAAAGCCTGATTTCCTTCATGACTTCCCATTTTTGATATTACTCCAATTGGTCACTTTTGTGGGGCTTCTCGGAGCGTTCACGGTCGCATACAACATAAAAGTGCTAATTTCTGGATATCATTCGTTATATGTGCGCTGCATCGTGTTGCATGTGAAATTTGACGGTAAATTGTCCATTTCGGATCTGAGAAATAAGCAAATCGTTGAAAAAAATAGAGGGAGAAAGTCCACATTTACCAAATGGTTCAATTTTTTTATTTTTCAAACCCCGCCATTTGAAGAAAGGGCAGACCTTGAAAAGGGGGAATGCTATAGACAGAACCACCGGGACAGAACCAATCTGTGTATGCTGAATTTTGCAGACAATAAGGACTGATATGGCAGGGGACTTTTTGAGTCCCTGACTTGAGTCCCGGGCATAGCTGGGACTCAATTCGAAATGAAGATAACCCCCCCCGCCAGGCACAGGAATGGTCTTACTTTTCTCATCGGGAATAGATCGACAAGGCCCTCTGTTCTCCTGGTAACAGATCCAGCAAAAGCACACGTATCAATTGCGGCTCATCAGCTCGTATGGCGGGTAACGTGTGTGCGAACGTGGATCTAATAGGACGCCAAGGCTGATGGAACAACACAACGATAAACGGCGCATATCTCACCAACCTTCCAAGAGAATTAATGCGATCAATGGCAGGCCTCCCCACATATGGTTGATTCCTTTATATTGCACGTGCTGCCCTTAACCCACCTACCAGCCTCTGCAAGAAGTTGTTCCCAGCGATCGGCGAATGACATGACCGACTGGCGGCGAAAGAACTCAGTCCTGGCGACCCTATTCAACCTACCGTCGCTGAAAATGCATTTGTACAGGTGATCATGGTGTTCAGGAAGACTTTTATACAAGACTCGGTGCTCATGATGGATTTCCACCCCTGCTATCCCATTTGGCAACATTCAATCTTCTCTGATCCAGCCTATTTGTCATTTAAAAGGTAAGTCCACATCATAGCATGAGAATGTAGTAGCATGCTCGCTTTGATATGTTAGGATGTGCTGCAAATTGAAGCTCAGGAACACGATCCTGTTCACACTCTCCTCCAACAATGTGTGCCTATGCACTCTAGATTTTAAACCCCGGTTGGCTATAAGATTATTTTCTATGCCCGCCCTATTATTTTGCTCCTTCTTCCCCTCGTCATTACTTTTTTGCCTCCATTGTCATTCTCTTTACTCCACGACGTCAAACGAACGAACGAACGAACGAGCAAACGAACGAACGAACGGTAACTCTCCTCTTCTCACGTCATGTTCATCTTTTGCTTACCATTACTAATTTTTTGCCTTTTGCATCGTTCCTCTTTCTTTTGACACTAGATCGGCTACGACGATGACGACGGCAATAGGGACGACGACGATGCTAATGACGACTCCACCACTACTTCATGTCGCCCAAAAAGGCACTTTTAAAATTTTTAAATGTAAAAAACATGGGGAAACCCTCGCAATTTTTTTTTAGGTGCACTCCCATTCCATTGTAGAATCTCGTAGTCCAAGTTACTAATAAAAGTATACCAATTCTTTGCCCATACCCTTCCGTTACTATCACTGATACTTTTACACACCTTGGCCGTTTTTGTTCACCTCCATTTGTTTGATTTTTACAGTAGTTTAGTCACTCCCATTACAATAGCTTGTTGCCATTAGACATTAGCTTAACTACGACCCCAAACATAGCCTGTACTATAGCCCCATAGTCCTATCCCATCAATAAAGCCTACTTGAATCATCTTACAAAAGACGTTTCTCAAATCCATAACCATGACAATACCATGTACTTTATAAAGACCAAACTACAGATGAGTAGCTCATCAGTGACAACTCCTAAAACACCAGTGGTTTACTAGTTGTAATGAACATAATGACGTGTACCTGATCGTAAGGTCTATCTTCGCATACATACAAAGTTTTATTGGTACAATAGGATTAATGAGCTACGGTACAGACTATGTTTGAGGCCGGAGTTAAGCTAATGTGTAAATGGCGACAGGTTGTAATGAGAATGACTAAGCTACTGTAAAAATCAAGCAAATGGAGGCGGACAAAGTTGGTCAAGCTGTGCAAAAGTATCAGTGATAGTAGCGGAAGGGTATGGGCAAAGAATTGGTATACTTTTATTAGTAACTTGGACTACGAGATTCTACAATGGAATGGGAGTGCACCTAAAAAA
>LT550481.1:395059-405319 GCA_900079185.1 Absidia glauca
ATTACCTCGTAAAGATGTGCCTGAACAGGGACATGATCGACCTGATTCTTAGCCACGCCAGGTTGATAGACCCCCATGGAAGCCAACACATGTAAAATCCGGGGATGAATTACTTTACGGCCATCGGCTACAATAGTCACCACGACCTTTTGCCAAGCTTCCTGATTCCATGTCGTGGACTGTTTCAAACTGCATAGATGGGCCACGTTTTTCATGACACCATGTAAAGTCCTTGCAAACAGCGTGTGGTCTTCCTGTGTTAAACATAATGAGTACACACTTTTCGTCCATTGATTTGCATATGGTTTATGTGAACTTACATTGTATAGGGTGATGACGATCATCAGCTCGGTGGTGCGATGGTTCAGGTGCTGGCGAAGGGTATAGCCATGGGGGGCAAAGTCGTCAGGGGCACAACACACCGCTGTGTACCGCATGGTTTTGAATTCGGGCTGGGTGTTCATGGGGATGGCCTCAAGGAGTCGGTCGGCCACTCTGCTTTCGAGGACGAGATGGCCCCGGCGAGTCAGTTGAATCCGTTGCGTCACTTGGCGCCGTAGTGATCGAGAGGGCCGTGGTGAAGTCGCAATGCCTTCTTTGTCGTCCTTGTTGGTTTCCTCGGTTGCTGGGAAGATCGCCCGGGCTAGCCAGGATGTCCAATTCGATGATGCTGGGGTATGTGTATCTATTTGGTTTCTAGGCGTGGTTAGGTCGAGCATGGTATCTATTTACATGTAGTGAGAAGAAGGGTGTTGTTATAAAGTCTTTATTTCATTGTTCGGAGTGTGCAAAAGAAAGAAGAGGGGTTTTTATTCTCCACTGCATAAGTATTAAAGACAGTTTCCATATATGGGTGAATGTTTTTGCTATAGGTCATTCTAATCTAATCCAATGCTACGGTGATCTTTTGTATAAAGGGGATCAGGGCTGATTCGGTGACGTTAGATAGGTCGAGGCATTGTTGTTTTAATGATTCATACACTGCTGCATGGCCTACTTTAAGATGCACAAAAAAAGGTGAGTCCTCCCTAGTTACCCCCTCCCTCCGCCCCATTACTTACAAGCAGATGACAGCTTGATCGCATTCTCGAGCATAACACAGGCATTGCACCGGATTTCAACAGGTAAAGCAGACGAGCTGATATCATCCACTATCACTTGGAGGAAGGGTCTTGTTTCCTCTTCTTCGGGGGAAGGTGCTGCGTTTTCCTTATCGTCGTCCAGAAGTATTGGTGGAGCGTCTGCGGCCAGTAAGGGTAAAGCTAGTTTAAGGATAGTCAGTACCTATGCGCTTACCACATCCATCCTTTTTTTAATTTACCTTCTGATAGCATGGCTTTGGAAGATGGGGAATCATGATCTGCCAACATAACCGTCAGGGCAATGATGCCGTCGTTCTTCAAGATTGCAAATTTGGTGGTGCGTGTCATTTCCACAATGGCGTTGACAACGGGTGCCTGTAATAACTGTTGCCGTAAAGTTGGATCGTCGGCTATGTAAGAAAGATGTGAGTCTACTTTTGCTTATGATTCCGTTTGACTTACGTTGGGACCATACTGATTTGACAAGTTGGGTAAAGACACGGGTGGTTTCGCTCTTGGCAGCCACATCATCGACCCGCTGTAAAAAGGCGATCAACATGTCCAAAATAGAGGATCCTGAGCCATCCTTGTGCATAATTCGTTGGGTATTGGTGAAGTTGTTGGTACAGAGTAGCTTGAGAATGACAATGGCAAAGAACTGGTTCCGCTTCACCATATCCTTGCTTGGGTCCAAGAGAGTTGCTACCATTTCAATCGCACCAGTATCTCCGATCGTTGTCTTGTTTTCAGAGGGAAGGCACAAGTGTTTCAAGCACCCAAGAATCGTGTTTTGGAAGATGGCATTGTCGGTGTTTCTATAGAGATCCACGAGGATAGTTTCGAATCCATGTGTCTTGACCAAGTCAACGCACTGTGCATCTACAATGAAGAGGAAGGAAGGTTATTATCGAGCTTCCGATGTTTCTTTTAGTTGCATACCTGTTCGTGCCAAGTTACCAATGATGTTAACCCCTGTAAGCTGGATGACTTCCGAGTTACTACTAGCCATTTGTAAAAGTTGTGCTAAGAAGGCTTGATCCTGATACAGTTGCTGAATAAGATCATCTAGCAAGATAAAAAGTTTAAAGCGTTGAGTTAAGGGTTCAAGTTCAATAGTGTATGAAATGTACTCTTACCTGATGAAGTGGCATAGATAACCACTTTGCTCACTGTCTTTTTGATTTCCAGTAGCTTGTCCATTTCTTCTTGATCGTCCTGTCGGTCTTCATCCAGAGTGACTTTTTCGTCCAGGAATGCCATCAAGTCGGGTAGCTTGCCACTCGCCATCACCGCATGTTGTGCCTTGTCGTCGTCCATCAAGACCTGTAACAGAATGTCCGCCACGGTGCCTGGGATGTCCAAGTCGTCCAATTCGTCCACTTTCCAAGCATGTTCGAACACCTTCAAGAGTTTATGCAGATGGCGGGGGTCAGACAAGAATGCCGCCCGTGCTTCTTCTTGGCCCATCAGATTGTCCAAAGCCTTGAGCGCCATACTGTCGGTAGGTCCAGATTCCTCCACGTTTAACACATCACACAAGGGTTCGACACCTCCAAGTTCCGCAAGCGACTTTTGTATAGGTTCTATATCATAAAGAGAAACAAGCGTGCCTGTGTGAGAGAATGCCCTCATTTGAAGATGTTCCCTCCCTGCTTACCGAAATCCATGGTGCTGTTGAGACAGAACCCACACAACATCATGTTGAGAGCCTTGTCGTTTCTGGCAAAGAGAGATACCACTTTAGCAAGCACACCAGTATCCAGCACACGTTGGCGGTTTTGGTCTAGATAGTCAACAAAGAAGAGTCAGGATCCTACCGTCTTCAATAACCTTTACTTACCTCGATCAATACAGAGATTACCAAGAACTCGTAGTGCTTGGACATCAAAGTCGAGGGGATGAGGATTCTTGTTCATCAGGGCAACCGTCGTTTCAATAATACCAGCATCGCCCAAAGGAAGTCGTGAGGAAGCTATGGGGAGAAAAGATGTCGAATGAGTTTCGTATGGTTCAGTATAACAAGATGCAGGCGTTGTCTATCTTACGGGTTCGAGCACCATCACCCAAGTAACGAACCATATCATAGCAGAGACCCCAGGTATTGTCGGTATGTAAGAGCTCTTCCATGAATCCTTGGATTGACACCGCTGACGCTACCAAAGCATCGTCATCTAAAAACAAACAGAGAGAATGAGCGTTGGGTAGGTTGACCCACTGATTGAAATTTACCTGTAGTACGGAATGCCTGTAGACGCTCCTCCAAATCATTTAGTGAGACTGATGTTGTCATTTGTAAAATTGTGTCGAGAAGAGAAAAGAGAAGCACTTTTTTTTTTTTTAAATTTCACGGTTGACCCAATTTATAGTCAAATCGGAGTTTGAAATATGGCTCGTGGAAAATGCCAATCCGCTTTTCACATTGCCGCCCTGAAAAAATCTCCAGAAAGCTATTTATTTCAGAGTGATAGTAGGTACCCTCAGAAGGAAGTGGTCCTAAGAACGGCTGTGAGGAAAGGTATGTGCCGTTTGACAAGATCAGAACAAAGAAGGATTGCTGAAGAGGCTGGGCTCAGCATGAAGAGAGCAAATGCTGATGCTGCTTTTGGGGGGCGAACGCAATATCGCTCAAACTTGGCTTTACTGTAATGGCTCGATACTTTAAAAACCAGATCAGCATTGCAGGGCACAGATGACGCATCCTCTACCCTGGCATTGATCGCATCTTTTTCCACACCCATAATCAGGCACCAAAAGCTCGTATTGGCCTCTCTCTCCCATTGGCATTTCCTTCAAGGGGTTGAGAATTGAATCTCCGATTGCTGATGGGAGAATTCAGGTAATTTGATTGGTCCCAAGACTTCTTTATAACTGCTGATGGTTGTAGAACTGAAGCATTGTTCCATTGTAAGGCCATAGTGGAACAAAAATCTTTATAAAAACAACCCTTCCTAGCTGATTTTATGCTTTCAAAGGGAAAAGAGAGTATGGAAGCTGAAACAGGATGTTTTAAATCAAACTTGGGGCCATCAAGCTCATCTTTTACTTCTTTGTAAAGCACACTCCGCTAAATAGTTCCAAGTCCGCCGCAGGGCGTTTGATAATTTTCCAACTCCGCATCGCACGGGGGGACTATTTTTTGCCCCTTCATCAAAAACTGAAAAACATTGTCCTATCACCTTTCTTCCTTTTACTTTTTCTTTTTACGACAAACTATTGGTTGGATACTTTCTGTGCCCTTTTTTTTCGCAGCCTCAACTAAAGTGAACCCCTCTCTCGCCCTTTTCTTTGACAGTAAGTGGAACCTGAATCTACATGGCGACAACCAATGTCTCATGGCCCTTGTATACTCATGCCTTTGTTTGTTTGTTTAACAGCTACCTCCTCTCTCCATGAACAGTTATCAAAACACGAGTAGTCCGATGGATCAAGCACAAACCTCTGTAGTAAGCAAAGGTGAAAGTGAATGTGCTACTTTTGACTCATCTTCCTTTGTTGCACTCTGTCTTTACTAGCCGGACACCACTCGGTCACCTATCACCTATGACCCCAATCGTCATCTGAATTACTCTCATTCTATGGTAAGAGTGAATGCACCAACTAACTGACTGACGGACTGACTGACTGACGCTTTGACTACTTCTTCTTTCATCCATCTTCCTCGCCTTGTATCTTGGTGTACATAGCCTTCCAACATGATCGCCGCTCCTCAAGTCATCGATACCTCATTATACCGTGGTCCTAATGGTGAACTAGTATCTGGCACCAACGCAGCAGCAGCAGCAGCAGCAGCAGCAGCGGCAGCGGCGGCTGCTCCTCCACCACCCCCAGCCCAAGAAGAAGAACCTCTGTACGTCAATGCGAAACAATACCATCGGATCCTGAAACGACGTGCGGCTCGATTCAAGCTGGAAGAAATGAACAAGGCGGCCAAAGCACGGAAACCTTACCTTCACGAAAGTCGTCACCGACATGCGATGCGACGTCCAAGAGGTCCTGGTGGAAGGTTCTTAAGTAAGTGATACGCATACAATGAATTCGAGGGGACAAGGCTTTGATTGTATGAATCTGACCATTGTATTCCTTGTATTCTATAGCTGCATCAGAAATCGCCGAGATGGAAAAGAACGGCAAACTTCCTATGGACGATGAAAGACACGACATGCGAAACGAAGCCACTGCATCACCTAGTAATACCAGCACAACCTCGGAGGATCAGCAGCAACCATCGAACAAAGAGAACCATGGCAATCATATGGTCAACTTACAATCATAATAACTCCCCGCCCCCTCACTACACAATCACAATCATACTTTTGCTATCATCCCATATTCTCTTCTTCTCTTTGTCATCTGTGTATTATACTTTTATATACATATCAAGTCCTTTACTCATACAACCTATCCCCTCTTGAAGTATATATTACTAGCACTCTTTGCCCATCTCGCTATTGACCAATAAAAAGCCTTCACTGTCATTTTCAACTCCGGCCCACACATAAAAGCCGTTTGCCCCCTTATTTTCTTTTCTCACACTTTCTTTCCCTTCTTTTTTACTTTTTCTCCCTCTTCCTTGTTATTTGCTTTACTTACAGTATACCCTTCCCCTTTTAATTTTTGTACGTGTCATTGCTCACGTACCATCTCCCTGGATCCGCCTTTGCCCGTCCATGCTCACCTTGTCATTGCTCATTCCTGCAACTTTGCTCTTCTTGTCTATTCGGTCTTTCAATTGATTATCCTTCTCCTCATCATGGTGGTCGATCGATTTTTTGTATGCCTAGAGTTTGTCTACCTGTTTATCATCCAGCCCTGGGTCCAACTTCAACACCAACTTCAGAAATGGCTCAACTATCCGTTTTGGTCAACATTGGTGTTCTTAATCTTATTTCCACTATTTGTCGTGGCAACTTTGATATCCAATTTACTTGGCTTGTTTATCAATCACATGGTACAACACCGGGCCTCTCATACATCATCATCATCATCATCATCATCGTCAAATACCGATTCTTACTTTCGGCTATCTTCTTCTTCCTCTTCTACCTCTGCTCTTCCATCCACCCCTGGCCCCTCAAACCCTTCTCTTATCAAAAGGAAACCAAGAATGGATTCTGCCTCTTCTTCGTCTGGCTCGCCTCAAGATGACCTGTCTTATTGGATGGAAAGGTGCTCCATCTGCTTTGATGCTCGTTTGGACTTGTGTTTGGATTACTGCCGTGACCAGTACTGCCTGGACTGCTTTCAAAGGTAAGCGACGAATGAGAGGGAGGGACTCCTTAGCTAATCATCGGGACTTTTTTTTCTCTTCAATGGATAGATATGTTACCGAAGTGGTGACTTCATCGTGGGGGTTATCAGTCAAAAAGATAAAGTGCCCCGTTTGTCAGATCAACATCCCTCAAAGCGAATGGAGCAAATATGTCCCTGGCACCATTGTCGATCTTTACAACAAGTTCAACCGTCCTTTCCGAAGCTTTACTAGGTGTTGTCCCCAATGCGAAACAGAGGTGGTGGCCTGCGACTATACAAAGAACAAAGCCTTCCATCATAGGTAAGAGAACACATCCAGGACGTCATCCATTCATCCATTCATCCATGTACTTAGGGATAGCCACCGATCGAACTTGATTCAAAAGGCAATGGAGGATCTGATATCGACATGTAAGCAACAGGATCATCCACATGCAGATGTACACCAGCTGGCCCAAGTCTACCAAAAGCAAGAATGGCGGAACTCGACTTTATTGGCACTTCATCAACATACCATCACCACTCTGCTGAACTGCATCACTCACCACGCACAAGATCCTTCCTCTCTGATACCCAAGGTCTACGCCATCTCTCTCCAAATCCTGTCCCTTGAAATGAAGTCGGAAACTTGGAAGCGCCTGCAATTTTCTCATATCTCCTTCTTCCCAAATGTAGAGTGGTAAGCATCTATCATGTCATCCACAAGTAGACTCACCATCCTTCCTTTTATCTAGCACCAATACTTCCTGCCGAAACCTCTTTTGTTTACAATGTGGCTATAATGCTCATGAAGGTCACTCATGCGAAGAAAATATGCAGCAGATGATTCATGAAAAACAACAACCAAACGATCCAATCAGGTGGAAACTGGAGCACAGGTAAGAGAGAAAAAAAAAAAAGAGACAACCGAGTCGGTAAAGTAACCCCACTTTTGTACACCGTAGCAAACAATGCCCGAGCTGTTCGATCTGGATCACTCGGGATGAAGGATGTAACAAGGTGGATTGCTCACTGTGTGGCCACTGCTTTTGTTGGGCCTGTCGATCTGCTTGGTCTGAGGTAAGAGGAGGGTTTTGTTTGTATGTCATGTAACATGTTTGCTATAGAAATGTGGGTTCTATCGGTGTGCCATCACTGGATTCCTGGAGAAACAAGAAAAGTCATCGGATATCAAGGTATGTGATTGCGTGACATAGTAGAAGCATTTGCTCATTCATGCCTCTTTTCTTATAGACCGAACTGGGCGTACCTGACATGTCGTTCATCCAATCAAGGATCACTCCTCAAGTGAACTAACCATGTTGTTTGCTCTATAGTATATAGTTTCTATTTGTATTCCTTTGTATAGTCTTCCTTACTTTATCCATCTCAATAAAACATATACATCGACGATTGCCCCCATGACTCTTGTTGATGTTTCACCTTTTGGTAGGTCAGGAGCATTGCCACTCGCCTTTTGCCGGAGTTGAATTGTATGCACGACGGCATTTGAAAGCGTGTACATTTTTAGAAACTCGTCAATGACACTTTTTTTTTTGTACCGAGTTGCCGAACTTTATCAAACCGATATAAACAACCCACATTCCAAATTTCACATGAGCCGCGATGAAGCCTATATCTATCAAATGATACCACGGACAAGCTGATTGTATGGTGTATGCATCCATTAACCCTATCATAGACGCCAAAACAGCGACTGACTTGAATGTCTCACACGTCAGCGACTATGATACCTACGAAAAGCCAGTACCGCTTGCATCATTGGTCAGGCAGGAAGCATACCTTTCTTCACATGAATTTTGACGTAGAGTTGTTTATCTCGTTCGCAAGAAAATTCGTCCCCCCCGAAAAAAATGCCACTTTTTCATGGATGATGGTCCATCCTTTTTCCAAATGCGGGAGTTGAAAAGTTTGCCTCCCCCCTTTTTTTCACAGGACCTTGGTTTCTGGGCAGTGCATGGTGATAATGGATCAAGTCTGGACCGACTGGGAGAATGCTACAGACAGAACCAACATGTGTATGCTGAATTTTGCGAACAATAAGGATTGATATGGCGGGGGACTTTCTGAGTCCCTGACTTGAATCCCGGGCATAGCTGGGACTCAATTCGAAATGAAGATATAATCGCCCCGCCAGGTACAGGAATGGTCTTACTCTTCTCCTGGTATCAGGTCCAACAAAAACACACATATCAATTGCGGCTCATCAGCTCGTATGGCGGGTAATGTGTGTGCGAACGTGGATCAAATACGACGTCAAGGCCGATGGAACAACACAACCATAAACGGCGCTTATCTCACCAACCTTCCAAGAGAATTGGTGCGATCAATGGCAGACTTCCCCACATATGATCGATTCTTTGATCTTGCACGTGCCGCCCTTAACTCACCTATCAGCCTCTGCAAGAAGTTGTTCCCGGCGATCGGCGAATGGCATGACCGACTGGCGGCGAAAGAACTCAGTCCTGGCGATCCTATTCAGCCTACCGTCGCTGAAAATGCATTTGTACAGGTGATCATGATGTTCAGGGAGATTTTTATACAAGACTCGGTGCTCATGATGGAAGTCCACCCCTGCTATCCCGCTCGGCAACATTCAATCTTCTCCAATCCAGCCTATTTGTCATTCAAAAGGTAAGTCCACATCATAGTGTGAGAATGTAGCAGCATGCTCGCTCTGATATGTTAGGGATATGCTGCAAATTGAAACTCAGGAACACGATCCTGTCCACACTATCCTCCAACAATGAGTGCCTATGCACTCTAGATTTCAAACCCCGGTTGGCTATAAGATTTTTTTTGTTGCCTGTCCTATTGTTTTGCTCCTTCTTCCCCTCGTCATTACTTTTTTGCCTCCATTGTCATTCTCTTTACTCCACGACGTCAAACGAACGAACGAACGAACGAACGAACGAACGAACGAACGGTAACTCTCCTCTTCTCACGTCATGTTCATCTTTTGCTTACCTTCACTAACTTTTTGCCTTTTGCATCGTTCCTCTTTCTTTTGACACTAGATCGGCTACGACGATGACGACGGCAATAGGGACGACGACGATGCTGATGACGACTCCACCACTACTTCATGTCGCCCAAAAAGGCACTTTTAAAATTTTTAAATGTAAAAAACATGGGGAAACCCTCGCAATTTTTTTTTAGGTGCACTCTCATTCCTTTGTAGAATCTCGTAGTCCAAGTCACTAATAAAAGTATACCAATTCTTTGCCCATACCCTTCCGCTACTATCACTGATACTTTTGCACAGCTTGGCCGTCTTTGTCCGCCTCCATTTGCTTGATTTTTACAGTAGCTTAGTCATTCTCATTACAACCTGTCGCCATTTACACATTAGCTTAACTCCGGCCTCAAACATAGTCTGTACCATAGCCCATTAATCATATTGCACCAATAAAACTTTGTATGTATGCGAAGATAGACCTTACGATCATGTATATGTCATTAGGTTCATTACAACCAATGGTGTTTTAGGAGTTGTCACTGATGAGCTACTCATCTGTAGTTTGGTCTTTATAAAGTACATGGTATTGTCATGGTTATGGATTTGAGAAACGTCTTTCGTAAGATGATTCAAGTAGGCTTTATTGATGGGATAGGACTATGGGGCTATGGTACAGGCTATGTTTGGGGTCGTAGTTAAGCTAATGTCTAATGGCAACAAGCTATTGTAATGGGAGTGACTAAACTACTGTAAAAATCAAGCAAATGGAGGTGAACAAAAACGGCCAAGCTGTGCAAAAGTATCAGTGATAGTAGCGGAAGGGTATGGGCAAAGAATTGGTATACTTTTATTAGTGACTTGGACTACGAGATTCTACAATGGAATGAGAGTGCACCTAAAAAAAAATTGCGAGGGTTTCCCCATGTTTTTTACATTTAAAAATTTTAAAAGAGCCTTTTTGGGCGACAT
>LT550481.1:453098-463912 GCA_900079185.1 Absidia glauca
GCAAAAAAATAATCTTATAGCCAGTCGGGGGTTGAAATCTAGAGTGCATAGGCACACATTGTTGGAGGAGTGTGTGGGCAGGATCGTGTTCCTGAGCTTCGATTTGCAGCATATCCCTAACATATCAGAGCGAGCATGCTACTACATTCTCATGCTATGATGTGGACTTGCCTTTTGAGGGGTGGGCTTGAATTTTTTTGGACCCTGTTGCCACGTGGGTGTTCGCCCGTTGCTAAGGGAGGGTGTGTAGTGTTCCTTCCGAGCGCCAGGTACCTTCATATACTCATTGGATGGTGTATAAACTTTATTTTGTTGGCTGTTACATAATGTACATACAAAAGATTCAAAGTGAAATAAGTTAAGGAAGTACAACAGAGGCTAGGAAGTGTCTATAAGTGAAGAGGGGGAAGAGGATGGGGGATTAGGCAGAGAGGGAAATGGCAAGCAGAGTGGTGAGACCAACACCAAGGAACCCAGCTGTCAAAGTTCCCGCAGCATTCTTGGCGGCTTGAGCTTCGGCACTGGAAGAAGCATCAGCAGCCTTGACTCCAGAGGATCCACTAGCTGTAGAAGAGGTAGAGGCAGAAGCAGAGGCAGATGAAGCAGAGGCAGACGCAGAAGTTGTAGCATTGCTTCCAGCGATACCACCCTCCTTGTAAGAGGCTTGTTGGTTGCAGTTCCCGACGGTGGTCACCTTGAATGCTTTCTATAGAGTAGAGGGCGTGAATGAGTACAGAATATGGAGGCAAGCATGAGAAGGGACTTACCAAGAAAGTGGGCAGGACACGCACAGCGGCATCCACAGTAACATTATAGAGATCGTGCTCCAATGACACACCGCCAGTAGTGGCAGTGGCAGCTTCAGAGGCCCATTGAGTCACATTGCCATCGATCCAAGAAGCTTCAAAGTTGGGATTTTCGGTTAACTGTCGAATAAGACCACAAAAGTAATGAGTTCACTGATTTATGTCTGTTTTGTTAGCATGGTTTACTTACCGACCAATCGTTTGTATCGTGGGTCCAGATTACAGCTGCAGAATAAAAAAAAAGCGGGGTTTGAATATTTGCATGAATTTAGAAAATTTGTGCCATCTTACCTGTGAAGCCAAGGGCTTTGGCAACATCACGCACACGGTTATCAATGTCACCATAAGGCTAGCCAAATTAAAGAGAGAAAGATGAGTCGGTTGTTTTTCCTAGCCAAGAAGGATACTTACAGGTCTGAAGAAGCGAGGGGAGACACCAGTGACTTCCTTGATGACAAGTTCGTTCCATTTCAGTTCGGCCACGATCTGTTCATTGGTCAAGGATGTCATATAGTTGTGGGACCAGGTGTGCATGGCGAGTTCATGGCCAGCTTTGTAAGCACGAAGAGTCAAATCGGGGAACTTGACTACTTGGCCGCCCACCATGAAGAATGTCGCCTTGGTATTGGTCTTGTCCAATTCATCGTATAGCTTGCCGCTGAATTCAGAAGGTCCATCGTCGTAAGTAGGAGCCCATTGACCTTTGGGACACTGGTAGAGATCTTCTTTACCAAAACAGCCGGTGAATGACCAATCACAGTAAGGATCACCCTCGGTTTGAGGTTCAGGGCCTATGGATGATGATGTTAGTAATGTGATACGAGGGGAATACTAAGGTGTCTATTCTCCTTACCTTTGCCTGGAGTCACTTTGAGTACCGGAGCATCGGTGATGTTAGCACTGCTAAGGAGGGCAAGCCATTCGGGTTTGGCAGTAGGAATCACTCCAGGTTCAGGGTAAGTTTCCTTGAAAGCGAATCCTTGTGCATTGATGGTTGTCAAGGCTACGGCCCCTAGTAGTAAGAGATTAGAGAGCATGGTGTGTCGTATATGCGTAGAGTAAAATGAGGTGTTAAAAAAAGTGGAAACAAGGAGGAAGAGAGGCAAAGGATGAGAACAAAAATGGAATCAAGTTTTATACTCAAACTTGATCTATTGTGTGTGACCTATCGAGGCACCGGATTGGCGTCTCACCAAAGATATAAATAACTGTTTTGTTTGCTTATGACCGTTTCCTGGGATGCCATTACTACACCATCCCTCCAAATAGAATCATCCTACTCGTGTTCTTTTTATAGTTTGGGCAGAACATTGGGAAGTTGTCCATGATTTCCAAATCTTCCATCTGGAATATTTTAAACCCCGACATGGCCGAGTTTAAATGGGTGCACGTACCCCCTGATTTCCATGACAACCAGTCAAATGCCTGTGATAGTGTCCTGTTAAGCATTGATTCCTTCACTTTCGAAGACAGAATCATTAAATGTGTGGAGGGGTGATGATTTAGGATCCGTCAATCTATATGTCAACACAGCAAATCAGATATACCAAAAGAGAGAGGGGAAGGAAGAGAGAGGGGAAAGAAGAGAAGATTTTTGTCCGCTAACAAGCCGAGTCCCCGTTCGTCAAACCGCTTAAACGATCTCTGAGCATCGGGGCTCAGTCAGCTACACTGTTATTGATGATCACTTTGAGTGCCGCATGTTTCACGTCCCACCAGACATCCTTCTAAGCATTGCTAACTGCATATCGACACTGTTTTTTTATTTACACCACAAACAAAAAGTAGATCACTCTATGAGACTAAAACCCTATTACTACCATCGTCAATAAAACTACAAAGCAAAGGAAGATCATGCTAAAAAGAGAATAGGTGATCTAGTAGTAAATATAGTCCGGATTATAGCCCAATTCCTTCAGTTCTTGACAGCTTTTCATGGGCATATTCCGAGCTTGTTCATACTTGACCTTGTCGTGACCAATACCAAAGATGGATCCTCGGGCCTGCGTCATGCGGAAAGAGCGTTGGCGTCGTTCATTCTGACAATGTACATTCAATCCATTGACGTATTCGCTTTCCACCTGGCGTTCCATCCGTTTGAGTTTATAGTGTTCGTTGGCAATGGGCGTAAAAGAGGTTGGGTTGACATAGTAGGGAATCTTCAAATCCAATGTTGTTCGAGCCTGCGAATACACCGTAGAGGGTTGGAATTGGTAAAGAGGAGTCGAGTCTTGAGAAAAGAGGCCAGAGAGCAAAGCGTATAACAGTAAGACCAAGATGGGTAAGGCTTGTAACCATCCGGCCAAAGGCGATTGCTGCTGTTGTCGGGCGTGGCGATGCTGTTGTTGTGCCGCATTAAAGAAGGGATGTCGGAATTGTTGCTGTCTTCGGTATTGTGGATGTCGCATGCCCCCGCCGCCACCAAAGAACATATCAAACAAGTCTTCAGCTGTCATTTCCTCCGCCCCTCCGCCACTGTACTGTCGGTATTGTCGAGTGCTGGTGGATGAAGATCGCATTTCTGGATCACCGCCGCCCGCGTCATGAATGGCTCGCTTTTGAGGGTCCGATAGTACTGTAAACGCCTTGGATATTACTATGCAACCAAGATCGTTAATATAAAGACACACCACTAACCCCCTTTAGCACTTACACTTGAAGGCTTCATCAGCTCCAGGCGCACCATTTTTATCAGGATGGAATCGTAGGGCAAGCTAAATGCAAAGGGATCAGAGAACCATTTGATATTCAATAGCGCTTACCTTTCTATAGGACTTTTTGATTTCCACTTCAGTACATGATTTCGTCAAGGACAGGACTTTGTAGTAATCAGTGCCACAAGACAGGATGGTTTTCACAGCTTTGGCCTGTTCCGGAGTATGCTTCTTTTCTGGTGGTGGAGTGCTGGGTGTTGAAGAGGATGCGGATGGTTGTCGGCCTGGATGGATATTAGCACCTGTTGTTTTGGCGGAAGAGGCATTGGTTGATGTTGCTTGTACTTGAGATAAAAAGGATTTGGCTTGGTCGGTAGGGTATAGGCCGATTGATTTCTTGGTAAACTTTAGAGCACCTGCTTGATTTCCATTAGACAAGTGTTGCTTGGCGATAGAAAGACAACGAAGGGCTTCATCTTTGTTGACTTCCATTACCCAAATAGATTAGAATTGATGGAAAGGGAGAAAAGAGAAAGAGAAAGAGAGAGAGAGAGAGCGAGGGCGAAGAAGGGGCTTCAAAAAACAGAAATACCACCAGAATGAATTTGATTGGCTGAAAACTCCGACAGTCGGCGTTGGAATATAAAAGCCGTTTGTGGGTTGTTGCGCTTCTCTTTTCTCTTCTTCGCTTTTCACCAATGCAGGTAGTAAACAATCAGTCGACCTTAAACAGCATAGCGACAACCACACTGATGCATGGAAACCCGCCTAGAAGCATCGATTCCTTGTATCAACTACTGAAAAGCCGTGTGTTTTACAAAGCCAACTATGCCTCTTGGTTATTCGATTGCATGCTTCATGCCACCTTACCGATCCACCCCAAATTCAGTCTCCTTATTAAAGAGTTTGTGTACTGGTAAGTAATACCTATCTTGACCATGTATCATTTGACTTACTGATCACTTTTAATCCTGTGCATCAAGTGTATTCACTGTAGACAAGTTGGACAGAATCCCGGAAGAATGGATCCAGCCTCACCTAGATCAAGTCCATCTCATGCAGCCAGCGCATATCCTCTTGACACTCTACATGCTTCAATTCAACGACGCTGTCCTATCGATACGCACAGATCCCTCATTAACGTCACTCGTCAGCAGCTCCTCCTTGGCACCACCACCACCGCAACAGCACGGTCAAACAGCCTATACCCTCTTGGATATCACCAACAAGATCCCTTTACGTGCCATGTTGAACTACGTCGAAACCACACAGGCCAGCAAAGCTTATTCGGCGCTGTATCCCGATCTGATCAATCTGACCGCCAACCTGTATCCTGAACTCTTAGACGTCGTCAGTTTCTTACTCTATGATGGAAAAGCCTCTTTTGATCATGCGTAAGCTAGCAGGAATGAAAAGAGTCGTAGGTATAATCACTAATCCACTGTACTATACATCTATTAGGCTACAGGGTGCTGGTCTACGTATACCATTGGAGAAAGTCGAACAAGTGCTACTGGATGCTAAACACAGACCCAAACCGGCTTTGAAAGGTAAGCACTTGAAAAGGAAGCGAAATCACCTTGCGACGCTAATCGATCTCTTTATGTCCCATAGCCTTAGCATATTTACAAACAGTCCCTCTCAAAGATATGTATGCATGTGCAAAAATGCTGATCTCGACACTCTTACTCCCTTGTTTAGACAGGTAAGCTTATCGAAACCGCATACACAAACACACACAGATGAGAGAATAACCGTTCTTCATCTCGGATGGACGCTAGTGATATGGATTGGCGTATAGTGGATGCTTTTATATCGGCGTGGGAATACTATCACTTATCATTACCGCATGAAATCTGGCTATGGACGACAAATACATTGGTTGCCCCTCATCAAAGCGCTCCTTATAAATTTGATGACTTGATTCGATCTCCATTGGTGGTCTTCAAAGCCGATCAACGCATCTTTCGATCCAAGAGACTCTTGCTGCTCTGGCTACATGTAAGTGATAGAGAGAAACAAAGAGGAGCCGGGTTACTAATGTTATCATAAGGTTTTATCCTGTCTACGAACATGCAGCAAACATGGAATCTGGAAACGATTCCATACCGTATACCCACGTCCCGATGTAAGTAGGAATAGTATAGTGGAACAATGGTATCACAATTAATCTCACTCCCTCTTTCGTGAATCTTAATGTAGAGCCGAATCAATGGACGAAACGTTATGGCCTTAGTCAATGCTCAGGACTCCACCATGCTTCAGCTTCTGCTAGAAATCTGCCAGGAGAAGAAGGAAGATGAACACAATCAAGGTAATATTTCATCCCGTTGCCACAACTTGTCACTCACTCATTAGTGTAGCCGCTTTGATGAACGCTAGGAAACTGATATGCCGCTTCATGCATGGTGTCTTTATCGACGATCGCGATAGTTTATTGATTAAAGCATTCCACTTCCAGACTTATGCCGCCAACCTGATTCCAATGATGGTTGACCTTGTACCCTCGATGTGTAAGCCAAAAAAAGGGCATGAACAAGTGTCCTCTAATCATACTCCTCTCATTTGTAGTTATCACTCACAGCTTTTTAAATGAACTGACAAGACAGCCTCAATTTGAAAAGCAGGTCTTTGGTATCATCTTGGGCTGTCATCTATGTGAAAAGTATCCTACCGAAATCTAGTAAGTTCTGGCCTACCTACACACAGTGGCAAAACTGATACTCATACTTAATCTCTTCCAGTCGCTCGTTGGCTGAGAAAAGCATTTTACCACGGCTCTTGAAAATCGCCTTCCCTCCGGCCTCTGGCACAGATCACCCACAATGCGCACCTTCCGACTACCTTCTTCAAATCATTCCCGCATACAAACATCTTGCTTGCGCATTCCCGCATTTTGGACAACAGATTCTCAAGGCGCTCCACGAAGTCCAAGCAGGTTTGCCCGCAGGTCCACAGGCATTCATGGGCAATGAAGGCAGCAACAAGATCATCCTGTTTTTACAACTTCACAAGGCGCTCAAGGAAACAATCGACGAGGTGACCATTCAGCTGGAGCAAAAAGACTCGGTCAACAAATCTCTTCTCGCCGTCTGATCTGGTGTATAGTGTTAGTCTCCCCCCCCCTCTCTCATAACCATTGTATCCTATTCATGATAGTCTCCATATGTCATTCAATAAAAGTTTAATCACCATACTATAAATAGATGTTTGATCCATGTATATTGTTTGGATCTATGACTCAATGTGTTTGCGGGAGCATATGGGGTATTATCATCAAATCATACGTTAAAAAAACGATTTATGCAAAAAGTGAAACTTTCCATGGGGAATTGTCCGCGCAGAAGCAACGCCCAGGGGCAAATTGGAAAGACGGCGTTTGAATATGATTGCGCAGGCAGGGTCAAAGTAAGTGGTAGGGTCAAGATAGCAGGCCGAAGTCTGCATGAAACAATGAAGTTATGATTTATAAAAGGGTTGCTTATTTCTCAGGATCGACCTAGACAGCCCACCGTCAAATTTCACAGGCACCACGACAAAGTGCATATCTATCGATTGATACCCATAAACAAGTACTTTTACGTTGTGTGCTCCCCCCAAAGCGACTAATTGTAGTGGTATCAAAATTGGCAAGGCATCCAAGGAAATCTGTCTTTCTTGGTATCAGTCGATAGATAAAAACCACTTCTGAGCCTATGTCAAATTTGAAATCGGGTTGTCCATACTGTTCACAAGCAAAATGAGCTTCAAAAAAGTGTCCTTTCTTTCAGATGGCGGGATTTGAAAAATTAAAAAAATTTGAACTTTTTAGAAAATGTAAGCTTTTGACCTCCATTTTTTTTAAAGAGTTGCTTATTTTTCAAAACCGAGATGGGCAACCCACCGTCAAATTTTACAGCCAACACAATGCAATGCACATCTATCGAATGATACCCAGAAACAAGCACTTTGATGCTGTATTTGGCCATGAACGCTCCGAGAAGCCCCCCCAAAAGCGACCGATTGGAGTGGTATCAAAAATGACAAGTCGTCCAAGAAAATTAAGCTTTCTTGGTATCAGTCGATAGATAAAATGCACTTCTGAGTCTGTGTTAAATTTGAAGTTGGGTCGTTAATCCCGTTCACAAGAAAAATGAGCTCCAAAATAAGTGAGACTTTTCCATGGGGGATGGTCCATCCTTTTTTTCAAAAATTGGGGTTTTGAAAAGGTTGAAGCTTTTTGGCTCTCTGAATTGGAGGATCGCAGGAATTGAGAGGGTAGTCATGGAGATGGTTTGAAGTAAGGTTTTATTGAGTGAATGAGACTATGCTTAAGCTATACGGGAAAGGGAGAGGGGCGAAGGTTGTACATGACTTGGAATGACTAACCTAGTGTCATGACCTAAAGAATAAAGGAGGGAAGGGCTGGTCAGAGGAGCCAGAAGAGTCGGTGCCAGTGTTCAAAGGAATTGAGCCAGGGAATAGTGATCTTTGGAAGTGCATTGGCTAGACAATCTACTACAAAAAAGTGAGTACACTAAAAAAAATTTGCGAGGGGCTCCCCACGTCTGACCACATGTCCATCCAGTCCTGGTGCCAGAGAGCCTATATCCGTTGTCATCCCATTCTATTTTCTAGATAAAGGAAGCAATAATGCAAAAGGCAAAGTTAGTCATGGTAAGACAAAAATGGACTAGACGGTGAGAAGAAGAGTTACCGTACAATCGGCGGTCAAAGTCGTTGTATAGGGGACGAGTCATACGTGGTGCGGTGCAAAAGCCGATGGAAAGAAAAAAGTGAGGAAGAAGCAAAGGAGGAGCAAATAAAAGGACTGACGGAAAGAGGGATTTTGTAGCCTTAGCGGAATTTGAAATATGAAAAAATATGTAAAGGGAATGGGAAGCCCGACTTTCCTTTCTTCTTATTTACTTTTGATCATCAGAATGGACGACACCCTTGAACAAGTACGCGAAAAATGCGCACTGCAGTTACAAATGTACCAGAGCTGTGTGGAAAACTATCCTAATACGTGGGACAAGAGTTGCCTCCAACAGAAACGTGCACTGACAAAGTGCTCTGAAGAAAAGTAAGTGTAAAGTCATGGTCACTTTGATTGATCTTCACACTGTCTACTGCTTACACCTTTTGCTCTCTTAATCTAGTGTTGGCATTCTCAAGTTTGTTAAACAACACTGCACCAAACCGATCAAGGCTTACGATGAATGCTTGAACGCCAATCCTGAAAATCCCGAACAATGTATGAATGCTTTGAAGGAACTATACTTTTGCACTGAAGCCACCTCTATTGCCTACCGTGATCAACAAGCGAAAGATCAAGGACAACAAAAGAAGGAACAAGAACAACCCAAGAAAGATTAGCCTGTATGATACTCTCTTGCCCCTGTAGACCGGAGATATGTTAGATAGCTTTAACCTGCGTCCCCTCATTTGCATACACGTATCCCCTGCCCTTCCCATAGACTGTAGTATAAACCCAAATACGCTTTATTACGTATACAAGTGTCAAAAGATCCAATAAAATTAAATGAATGATCTATATGTGCATGCTATTGGTCAAGGAGTATGTCATCTTCGCTAGTCTACCTCTACCTAAATCAGTCTAAACATGTATGTCTTGAATTGTCGGTTTTCTGTATGTTTCGAGTTGCCGTTGTCCTTTTCGAATCATGTATTCAATCGTTGCAAAGTCAGTCTTCTTGATATCGTGTTTCCTGAATTCTTGTCTGATGAATTTATAAAAGTGGGGTCGGTTGGCCTATAAGTCGATCGTTTGACAAGTTGTTAGGACCATCGTCGTTTACCATGCAAGACTACACTCTATGATCCATTACCTTTGGTTTTTCCCGCGCTGCCCTGAAGCAATCCCTATACAAAGTGAGAATCTGTTGTTGGAGACCCGATCGTTTTATCGGCCCCGGCATAATTTGTTCAAAGTGTAGAATAGAAAGCAACTGAAAGAGAGCCTGGCAGCCCCCCCCTCGCTTTATAAATTATTTCCACCGAAGATTTCAAACTCAGATTTGGCTACAAGTGTATTTTGTTTGCCCGTCCTATACTTTTGCTCCTTCTTCCCCTCGTCATCACTTTTTTACCGCATTGTCATTATTTTTTACTCCACGACGACAAACGAACGAACGAACGAGCAAACGAACGAACGAACGGTAACTCTCCTGTTCTCACGTCATGTTCATCTTTTGCTTACCATTACTAACTTTTTGCCTTTTGCATCGTTCCTCTTTCTTTTGACACTAGGTCGGCTACGACGATGACGATGGCAATAGGGACCACGACGATGCTAATGACGACTCCAACACTGCTTCATGTCGCCCAAAAAGGCTCTTTTTAAAATTTTCAAATGTAAAAAACATGGGGAAACCCTCGCAATTTTTTTTTTAGGTGCACACCCTTTCCATTGTAGAATCTCTTGGTCAAGTTACTAAAACAAGCGCACTAAACCTTTGCCCATTGTCCTCTACACTATCACTGGCACTTTTACACAGCTTGGCCGCCTTTGTCCATCTCTATTTGCTTAGTTTTTACAGCAGTTTAGTCATTCCCCCCTACAGCTCATTGCCCTTAACACATTAGCTTCACTACGACCTCAAGCATAGCCTGTACCATAGCCTTTTAGCCCTGTTTCATCAATAAAGTATACTTGAACCATTCTCCGGAAGACATTTCTCAAATCCATAACTATAACAGGACCATGCACACCATAGAGACCAAACTACGGATGAGCAGCTCATCGCCGACAACTCTTGAAACATCCTTATCCTACGAGGTGGGATACAGTAAAAATTTGTAGGTATGCGCAGATAGATTCTATGATAATGTACATGTCATTAGATTCATTGCAACTAGCAGATTAAGGATGTCTCGAGAGTTGTCGATGAAGAGCTGCTCATCAGTAGTTTGGTCTCTATGGTGTGCATGGTCCTGTTATGGTTATGGATTTGAGAGATGTCTTCCGGAGAATGGTTCAAGTATACTTTATTGATGAAACAGGGCTAAAAGGCTATGGTACAGGCTATGTTTGAGGTCGTAGTGAAGCTAATGTGTTAAGGGCAATGAGCTGTAAGGGGGAATGACTAAACTGCTGTAAAAACTAAGCAAATGGAGATGGACAAAGGCGGCCAAACTGCGTAAAAGTGTCAGTGATAGTAGTAGAGGACAATGGGCAAAGGTTTAGTGCGCTTGTTCTAGTAACTTGACCAAGAGATTTTACAATGGAATGGGAGAGCACCTAAAAAAAAAATTGCGAGGGTTTCCCCATGTTTTTTACATTTGAAAATTTTAAAAAGAGCCTTTTTGGGCGACATGAAGCAGTGGTGGAGTCGGCATTAGCATCGTCGTC